>PVKZ01003379.1:0-46407 GCA_004027375.1 Macroglossus sobrinus
CTTCAGTACAGAGCCCACCTGCTCTGCAAACTTCTAGCTTGCAGGCAACTTTAACCTGTTTGTAGGGCATTCAGCAAGTATGGCTCCCAATATTATTTCTATTCAAAAGGGCCAATTTTCACTTTGTGTGATCCTATAACAACCTGCCTTATAGAGTAAGAAAGATACTACCTATTTTTAGTCTTTCACTGAGAATATGTTTTATGATATTTTTGTTGCCATGGTGTCCTGTTGTTTTTGCACTGTGTCCCAGGGCAGTCATGTCTGAGTTCAGCCCCTCAGTGATATCCCTCCCTACTGCAAGTCATCAGGGGTGGAGATTCCAGTGGGTCTCTGTCTCTCCTACCCTTCTCTATGTGAGCCCTCTATTGTGTGTGTGTTGTGCAGAAGCTGTTCACTCAGCCCCCAGTTCTTCTTTAGAGGAATTGCTCTATATGTAAGTTTATATTCAGTGTGTCTGTGGGAGAAGGTGTCTTTCTACACTGCCATCTTGGACCTGTCTTTCTTAAAATACCTTTTAAAATATTATAATATTTTATATTATAATATTTTAAATAACAAACATATTATACATTTCAGGATAAATTTAACAAAATGCATGCACTCACAATAATCTAAAAATCTGGAAACCTTTCTGAGTGAAATTTTCAAAGATCTCCATGCAAAGATATACCAAATTTACAGATGTGAAGATCAATGTTAAGATATCAATTCTATGAAAATAATGTGTAAATTCAAGTCAATCTCAATTGAAATTTCAGAAGTCTATTACAGTAGACATTTACAAGATGAATCTAAAATTTGTATATATGCCAAGGTACTAAACTAGCCAAAACAATTTTGAAAAAGTATAACAAAGTGTAGGCTGATTTGAAGACTTTTGAAAAAGCAACAGTAATCCAGATAGTTGGTTTTAGCATACATTTAGATATATACATTTGAATATATAGATCAGTAGAAGAGAAAAGAGAGTCCAGAAATAGACTTCAGGTATATATTGTCACTTGATATGTTTTTACGAATGTTCAAGGAAACTCGGTGAGAAACAAATAATCAACAAATCGTTGTGGATCATTTGAAAAATGTTGTAACTTTATTTCATTCCATGCAAAACCTAACTTGAAATGGATCATTGATCTAAATGTAAGAAGCTAAAAAATAATACTTAAAAAAAGAGAAAAATGTTTTTCCTAATTGAGGAAGGAAAAGTTTTCTTAGATAGGTTATAGATTGAAAAATCACCAGAAAAACAATCTGTACACTGTACTTCATTAAAACTTAAAAAAAAAAGTTCTTAAAATGGTACACTGCAAAGAAATGCAAGTCACAAATATAGATTATATTTGCTAAATATATATCTGGCAAAGGAGTTCTTCCAGAATATATAAAAAAAATCTTAATATTAAAAAGATACAAAATCAATAAAAATGAGTAAATATTTCAGTTTTTATTTTACCAAAGAATATTTTCAAATAGCAAGCAAACACATGAAAATGTGTACAGCATTACTGTTATTAAATAAAAGAAATGAAAACCAAAATATGATGTTTTCTATGCTCCACCAGAAACTCTAAAATAAAAATTTTCATATGAATTAGGATTATGGAACAGGAGGAACATCACTGGTGGGAAATACAAACTACTACAGTTACTTTGGAAATACTGTGGGTTTTTTATAAGTTAAGATATTATATTTAGAAAAATAAAAATATGTTCACAGAAAAGTGTTTACACAAATGTACACAGCAGCTTTATTCCTTAGAACCAAAACTAAAAGGAAGGGAAGGGAAAGGAAGGAAAAAGGGAAGAAAAGTAATAAATCATGGATACATGCAATAAAATGGATGAATCTTAAAACTATTAAACTAGATGAAAGAAGCCATATATTAACCATTACATATCCTCTGATTCAGTTTATATTCTAGGAAAGTCAAAACATAATGGCGGAAGACCAGGAGATATGAGCAAAGTGTAGGGAACAGAGGAGATTTTTATGTGTGTGATGATTCAAATATGATTGTTTTGATAGTTAAACAAAAATAAACATTATATGAATCGTGTACTTTAAGTTGGTGAATTGTATTTTATGCACATTATACCTCAATAAATCTTAAGTAACACTTTTTAAAAAACAGCATTTATTATATTCTGACGGCACAGTTTTTTAATCTATCACATATTGAGATATGCCAATTTTAATATATTATTTTACAAAGCAGTATAACATACGTTGAAGATCTTTTGCTTTCAAAACAAAATTTGGATTAGGTATTTAATATATTTTCCACTGACACTAAAATTTAATTGTATATTAGCAGAAAATACAGTTTTAATGTTATTAAATGCCACATCTTTAAAAGTGGCAATTGCTTGTTAAAGTTTTGGTAAATATAAAGCCTGACATATATTTTTACCTAGCAAAGACAACATTATAAATTTCATATAATATGGTATAGATGTGTGAAAATAATAAACTATAATATTATTGAAGTTACGTAAAGAAAAAAGATTAAACATAGAACAAGACATGGTACAAGACTTTTTTCCACTTTATGTCCCAAATTGGTGATTTATTTCCAATTAAATAATCATTCATCATGCTAAAATATTGTTTTTAATTAGAATTTTACATGCTTTGGTTCCTTTGTGATTAATTTGCAAATTTATTTTGTTCTTATAGCTGAATAAGCACTATGTAAAAAGTTGAAACTTAATTTATATGTAAGACATTAACATTCAAATAAATATAATTTAAGTCACTATTAAGGGAATAATATAATTACATATTATTAAAATGATCCACCCATTATTCAAATTTGAGGAAACTGATTAAAATAATAATAAAAATATATTACACATATAATTTATACATATAGAAATATTTATATACAATAAATATATACAAATATATATTTATACAAGCTTTCCATTGACAAAATAATACATTACATTATTTTGTTCTCACCTTGTGAGGGGCCACATTTTTGGCAGTGTTCCCAAGTACATGCTATGACCTTGAGCAAAACCAATATGTCTAACTAACTTTATTCATTGGTAAAACAAATTATACATATTTCCTCATGCACATAAATTTGTTATAGCAGCAGCACAACTGAAAATGACACACAACTAAAAGCAGTATATTTCTGGACCACACATATAGAAAATGTGTTGGAAATATGTAATCAACCAATTTAGAAGCAAAGAATATAGTCTATTTGCTTCCTGATACTTTTTTATTGTTCTGTTTTATTTCATAATCATTTCATTTTTGGCCATCCTGAAGTGGTAAAGATTATTATCAGCTTGCTAATAAAAGAGATTTGAAAAGAAACAAAGCAATCTTAAAGGGATTTGCACCATTTAAAATTACTTACCTAGTTACTTTTTTAGAAAAAAAAGAAATTACCTGTTAGACAAGACAGGTACTCTCTTTCATTGATATTATTTTTTCCTTTTTGAGAGGTTCTGCTATACATTAGAATTTCAAAATATTAAAAAATATTAAAAGTATCAACTTAAAAGCTCATGTACAACACACATACACACAATCACAATGCACACACATAATTTCCACTTCTTTAGTGTAGAGTTCCTATTTCAAAGAAAAAAATGTTTTTAATAATTTAGTTTCCAAACGCTCATAACAATTTATCATTTAGTATAGTTCATTTTAATGTTTCATTTCTCAGATAAATGTTGACTCTCCAAGTAACTATAGTTAGAAACAGAATGTCTCCTTTATGTTCAGCAATTGCTTGTCTGAAAGGTCTAACATTTTCAGTTTTTAATGGCTTTTGCTGATGAAATATCAAACAGTATGGCATACAATCAATCAATCATAGACCATGATATACTTAGCTTTTGTAAGATGTAACAAAAATACGAACAAAAGTTACTTTTACAGCTGTTACCCCAATGATATGACTACCCTATAAACTTGCTGAATTAATTATGATGACAACTTAATGCCTTATTTTAAAATCTGATTTTTCCAAAGATTTCTTTCATATTCAGTTTTTGTCTAATCAGTAGAAAGTTGTGTCATTTTCAAATAGTTTTGAGAATTTACATATACTTTTATATAAGCACATCACTTGCCTTTAGCATGACAGACTGTGATCAGATAGTATTGATAAAATGACTTTAGGTGGGATTGTTGGAAGTTGTTTTATGTTTTAATGTGATGTGACAAAAGAAAGAAAGGGAGGAGTTGCTGTTTACTTCTGGCAGAGGTATCTAGTACCAAAGGGGCTGGGACTGTAGAAGCACCACTAAGGCTTAAAGAGCTTTATTTTCTATTTTAAAGGCAAGAATAAAAATTGATCATGTTGAATGATCAATTATGTGCTAAGGATCACAGAAGCTATCACATATATGCTTGCATATCAGTACATTTACTTTTTTTTATAACCTTCATAAGGTCTGCGATTATGCCTCTATTTTAATCTTTTTTATTACCTTTACAAGGAAAACACACAGAAATCTATTATGAATAAAAAGAATAATGAATATAAATCTTTCTAAAGATAATAAAGACACATAAAGCTTGCCCACAAAATTGATAATAATTTTAGGCTAACACTATTTTAAACAAACTAAAATAATTTAAGAAAACAATAAAGGCTATAAGAATAATATTATTCAGAATTAAAAACTCAAAAATGAGAAACAGACATGATTGGAAAAGAGATAAGAACTCAAAAAAGAAAAAGAAAATAAACTAAATTTGAAAACTAAATCATAAAAGAACACACATAAAATCAAATAAGCACCACATATAATTCCTTTATAAGAAATGGAATTTGAAAGGAAGAAAATAAAAGTAAATTCAAAAGATATTAAGAAAAATATAAAAAAAGATTGGAGAACTAAATATAGTCTAATATAGACAATACTATTTTAATTTGGAATAGGCTATTACTGAGTCTATTTAGATTCCTTTGTAGACTATAAATGAGTAAGGAGAAACTAACATTCCTGGTTTGAAAACTTCAAAGGACTGGCACACTTCAGCATATGAAAATACCAAATTCATTTTTCCTAGTCACTTTGGATTTAAGAAAGGATGGGTTAATAAACAGACGTTAGAGTTTACTATTTTCAAATGTAGAAGAAATTTCATTTAAAATGTGAAAAATTAATGTTAATTTCAAAATTATTCTTTATAAATAAATAGTGTTGGTATCTCCTCTCAGTTTTCATCAACATAGATACTATAATACTTAGTCTGAACTTGAAATACATAGAAGTAATATTTAGATTTATCATTGGTTTGTTTTTTTCAAAATATAATTCCTCACTTCATTATGTTGTTGGGTTTTTTTATTCTTTAATATTAGGCCATTTGATGTAATATGTCTTATTTTCTAACCTCTTTATTCTCATTCTCTCTCCCTCCTTTGCTGTTTCCAATTTTCATCTCTCTTGTCATTTCTCCTTTCCTTTTCATCTATCTTTGCCTCTAGTTCTATCTCTTTCATTGCTTCTGTTAATTTCTCTTTGAACTTCGTGTGTCTACCCCCCAAAAATATTTTTTTGCATTTGGTAAATAAGCTCCAAAGACATTTTACTTTTTTTTTTTAATCTCTTACTATGCTTAAATTTAAAGGCCATCTCTATCCCAAACTAGCTTGGTCAAGTTATATAAAAATTCTTTAGAAGATTGGCAAATAACTTATAGATTTGTTTTCAGAATGTAATGAAATGCTTTGAAAAAAAGTGTTTAACAGTTTTTCATCTGATAGCAATTTAATAACTGTAACTTTTAATGTCGAGTTTACATTTTTCCCAATCTGGTTGAAGGAACATCTCCCTTTCCCAAGTGCTCCACTAGCTAAATAGTAACAATGAATAATTTTTTCTACATTAAATCTTTGAAGTTATCCCTAGGCCCCAGAGTAGGACTTTCAGTAAAATGGGAAATGACAAATCAGAATGAATTGGTCTTAAGGACTTTGGGCCATTTCAGTAATGATCAGGAGTTTTGAGTTCAAGAGGCAATGAAAAATAGAATAAAATGATATCAAGAATAACGAGAATAATATTAATATTATTGGGTAAATATGATAGAATTAGCATGTCCTACATCAGTAAGCCCCTAAATAGATATTTTTTTTTACCTTAGCTGACCCTTCATTTACTTCCTGCCTTTCCCTCTCTATCTCAGGGACTGGATTCTCAGTCTTTCTTTCTTTGGCTAATACCTGGTACTAAATAGATTTCTTTTTCACTAGTTCATTAAAGAAAATAATGTTATTTTTTCCTTAACTATTCTACTCCTAATGAAAGCATGCAGTCCTTTTGAACTTTTCTAAGGCTGTATTTTTTTTCTATTACTAGCAGTAATGCACAATTACAATGATTATGTACTATTGTGTAGCCTGTTATATAATTTTTTAGAAGACTCAGAGGTCAAAGACCACTCAAATATGTTAATGAGTAAGAGTTATATTTAAGTAATAATAATAGATGTCTAAATTGAGATTCAGTTGCAATCGTGACTGGTTTCAGTATCTATATTCTAGCTTTCTCAGCTATTTCATTCCAGTGTCTAGAGGGAGATTTGTGGAGTGATAAGCTGAATGGGCCTGAGGCTGTGGGAGGAGTCTGGCTCTGGATGTAACATTATGAGGATGTGTGGGAGACAGGTTCAGGCATATACTCTATCTTTGCTGCATTAATGTCACCATCCTGTCACTATAGCTGTCATGGCACAGTAGTCTAATCTTAAGCAAAGTGGGAAGCAATTTCTGGTCTAGAGACAATGAGCAAAAGGGATTTTGAAGGCACAGCTTAAAATAAAAAGAAGTTTTCTATTTCCTGAGTTGTCCTACTTTGACTATTCTCTTAAGCAGAGCCGTGAGTCAAAGATTTGGATTCAAGTAGTTTATTTGGAACTTTAGTATCTAAAAAAGCACTAAAGAGGGAAAGGAGAGGTTGGAAACAAAAGGAGGGTACATTATATACCATGGTACATAACCCATAAAAATTATGTGTGGGCTTCTAAGAGGTTTGCAAAATATCTCCCTGAATATGGAACATCAGGTACAGAACCATGATGGAGTGGGCCACTGTCAGTGGGATTTAGAGCATTCATCACAACTATAGCTGGGAAAAAATGGAGCCTAGAGGAGGGGACTCTAAAGCTTCCTCAAATTAGGTGTTGTCTGTAATTTGAATGCCAAAGAACAATGAGGTAATAAAAAAGTAGCCCAACTTATTTATTTAACCTATATTTATCAGCTACCTATTATCCATAAGGCATTGTTGTTTGGAAATAGTACGAGATGGACAAACCACTACTTTCTTGGTGCTCATAGTGTAATGGACACAAAGAAGAAGGATGAAGTCAATTAAACTCCAGTGGGACAAATGTGGTAGTATGGGCCAAACAGTATAAACATAGCAGAGGTGAGATTTGTCGGTGCTGAAAGGATGAAACCATGGTTGAATGGGAAATGATTTCTAGGCCAAGCATAAAGATTCAGATGGGGTTATGCAAGTAATAAAAGGATAGAATACTTTCTAGTTAGGGAAAAATAAAACTTTCTAATTCTTACATGACCATTTATGGAACTGGTTTTATATTTTGTAAGCAGTTCTGAAATGACTTGGGACCTATTTACAACAGGGCCTAATATGTATTAAATGTTCAATATATATTAACTTTAGTCTCACTACACTGTTATCATCATCACAGATACCTTGTGTACCTTAAATTATCCCAAGTAGTGCCAGTGCTTCAGAGTCCCTTTATTAGTGGGGTGTCACAGAAAATGAAGAGTAAGAGCCAGCAGTCAGAGAGATTGGTAGGGCCTGAGATCTATGTAAAGTTAATGCAATGAAAATCATCTGGTGGCTTAGGTTCTTGTATGAGGGTACTTTAATACTAGGAAATGCCCTGCACGAAAATGGTTGGAAACCTAGGATTCATCACCACACAGATTTTGTTTTAGCTGAGTCTTCATTTACCAGATTCCTGATTTTAAGAATAATAAAGCCTCTATGTGCTTCAATTCCTGAAACTGTAAATGGGTATATTAATTACATCTAGGTGAAGAAGTAGTTCTCAAGGTTAAAAGATATTCATGCACAGTATTTAACATAGTGTCTAAACCATCTTCAGTTGTAATAGATGTTAATTATTATAATTTCCTTCGTGTTTTTAAATACGCAAGTGAAGTGAGCATTCAATAAATTACTAAAAATATTTTCAATAATGTTATTTTTCTATTGTATTCAATAAGGCTGCCCACTATGCTACTTGTAAGATTAGCTGCCTTCCTGAAAATTACTTTCAATAATTCATATTCTCTTTATGTTGCTTTTTTAAAGTTACAAACACTTTAGACATTAATAAGATTGAATTAGATATGAGTTTTTTATGCTGAAGCAATTCACAAAATGACAGAAGTAGATACAGTGAGTTGGATTTGACCAAGCAAAATAACAAAGTTAAGTAGTCCAGAGTTCACATCTGTCACCATTCTAATCACAACAAGAACAACTTCCCAGGATAAAGATAGCATACATTGTGTACCTCAGTGAGGAGAGAACTAATGAAAACCAGGCATCAGGATCAAATAATAATGCAATTAAGTTCTTTACTCTCATTATTGGGAGGCTAATTTTGTTGTCAGTATGCATATGCTTGAAAGAGAAGGGTACAAAATGTGCTTTTTGGGGGCAAGATAGATTATGTGAGGGCACAACAGTCATTTAACTTTAATGATACTCTGATTTAAGAGGAAACAGTTCTGCCAATTCATTTCATTATAGGTGAAGATCACATTGCATATTTATTTTTAAATAAAATTGCTCCTCATATCTAACTTCTTAGCTTTGCTCTCAGCAACTCTCATTTGAGCAGTCTCACAACAATAATCAGAAAAGTTTATAGAGCTCAGTTCAGACAACAACATTCCCCTGTTCAAACTGCTTTAAAACTTCCTAAAATAAAATGCATAGCATCTAAGCTGGCATTTATAGACCTTCACGATCTGCCCATACCAAACTTGCCATTCTTTTTCTTTCCTCATCCTTATCTTATATCTTGCATCTGATACAGTCCCATATTTCTCTAATATTCCATTTAATTTTATACCTTTGCAGTTTTTCATATGCAGTTTTTTTTACTACCGAAAACTTTGCACTTTAATTTTCTCCACGTGGACATAACCTGCCAATTTTGCAAACCCACGTCAAGTCATTTTCTCTATTTAGGTCACCTTGCCTACCATTTGCTGTTTCCTTAACACTGTGCCTACATCATTTATTACAGCACCAAATATTTGTCTTCTCTAAGCAAACTCAGCCTAAATATTTCATTTGATTGTAAACCTTTAATGTTAGAGACCATATCTAATTCATGTTAATAGATCATGTTCTTCAACCCTGTGTAAACCTTAAAAGTAAAGGCTTAAGTGAGGGGCAACAAGAATTTATTAGCAATCACAGAATTTCAATCCTGGGAGGAACTGATTCAAGCAGAAATCCAAATAGTGTTCCAATTATTAGATGAAGGAAAGGGATCTTTATGAAAAAGGAAGGGAAATAATTACTTAAATAGAGAAAAAATAATTTATATTAGTGCTAATAAGCTAAATTATTCTTTAGCTATATCCATGGCTGTTACAGATTATCAGTCCATCATTATCAGTCCTTGTGACCAGGATGTCTGCTTTCTTGTTAGCTTTACAAAGAGTTGTATGGAAGACAGAGTTGGACCGGCCCAGTCCAAAGGTTATTTTGTCCGAATCAAAAAAAGTTTCAAGGAACAAGATGTGCAAGGCAGTTCTAAAATGGCATCTCCAATTACATTTTGAAATGGCTTCATTTATGTCATTTTTTTAAACTAAGCATGCTACCTTGCACAATTTAGGCATTTCAACAACAGCAAAATGTTTGCTAAAATAGTTCATTATTTAAAATAAATTGCTAATTCAAATTATGTTCTGCTGAATCAATTAAAAATATTCACACATATTGAAAGGCATAATCTGAGATATAATTTATACACTGGTGAATTCTGTCTGGCTCAAAATGATTAGCAGTTCTTCTTCTGTCCAAAAAGAATATTATTTATGCACAAAGAAACTCTGCCTGTGAGACACTGAAAAGATTGCAGAGACAGATTTTCAACTTTAACCAACAGAGGATTCCTGATCATTATTACCCCAAAATACCTAAACACAGATATTTATGCTTTTATTTTTAAAAAGTCGTTAAAAAAGTTTTATAAGCAATTTGTCTAATTGACCTCTTACTAATTCTGTGAATTAAGAAAAAATACATTATATAACTTGAGTCTGAAGATACATCTCTCACATTTACCTTAGTCAATAGTCGTTTCTCTCACACACACACAAAAAGTCTCGTTAATGAACTATTAGTAAAATCAGTACTGCAGCACTTGAAACAAAAAGATATATACATTTTTTTTTAATGTCCACAGCACCTGGTTGTTGGGAGCCATTCTTGCTGAATGCCCTACAGATAGGATTAAAGTTGCCTGCAAGCTAGAAGTTTGCAGGGCAAGTGGGCTCCTTACTGAAGGAGGAAGTTTGGCTTAATGTAAAGAGTTTAACGTTCCTTAACCTAGGAATAAGAAAAGGAAAACAGGAACAAGGATGTTTTGAGAGAACTTATGTGAATGTCAGCAATTGTTAGAATATCTGTGGGTTTTGTTTCTCAAGCATTTCCAAGAGTATAAATATGCTGTGCTTAATAAACTCCGGACGCAGTATTTACTGTTAGCCCTCTCGACTCTATCTTTTGTCTCTCTCTTTTTTCTTTCTTTTCTCAATCCTCACTCCCCTTCTCAGGAACTGTTCGATCTTAGCCGGCTGGCTCCGGCACCTGGTATTCCTAGGTGGTCTCTCATCCAAATACTAACCAGTCCCAACGCTGTTTAGCAGCAACATTAAATCTTCAGTGTGAATTTAAGTTCAACTGTTTCTCTAGCTTTGATTATATTGCTTTTGGTCTAGTCAATACACAAATGCTGAGTTTGGATTCTGTTCTAACCAATTTGTCCTTTAATTTCATGTAATTGATGAGATCAAGTATGCATGTGGAGGGTTTCCACTGAGGACAAATCTTTTTTTATTACTTTTCTATAACTAGTACATTCGCCTCCAAATGTGGTAGATGATTACCTCAGCAGTAGTTTGATTTTCTTCCCTTACCTAGATTGTAGTCTAAACTAAAATCTATATTTAATCATCAATTGGTGCTGATTCTTGGATATAAACAATTGTACTAGTGATTTATATTTTCCATCACTATAGCTGTTCTCGTATGATTGAATTAGGTGATCATTTATCAAAACTTACGTGTAGCAAAAATAAGTCAAACAATATGCTGTAACAGATAGAACTATGCACATGTTTGCTATAGTGCATTCACCATAATTTTTTGTAGTATTTAATACAGTTTTTCTTATCATTCTAAGCATTTTAGATTTAAGGTTTAAACTTATTTAATGTCTTTCAAAAATGATGCTTTAAAATAAAATATCAATTTTCAATAAATATTAATTAATCTGCTCTAAGCAAAATAGAAGGTGGTATAGCAAAGACAAGAAAGTTTTAGAAAAGCCTTACTTAGAGTAAATTAAAAATACAAGACTAATTTAGGTGGCACAATAAATGATATAAAATAATATTGTGTGATAAAAAATTATGAATTTTTTAAATGTGGGCAAGAAAAGCAAATATTAACTAATTTCTTCACTCAGTTATTTCAAGCACATACTATGCATTAATTAACTAATTAATGTTATTAATATATATGGAAAATTAAGATTAAAATAGTAAGTAAGAGAACAAAATTCCATATTTCTGTGTTCCCTAGACTGTAATTTAATGGGACACAGATATTAATAAAATAGCATCCAAATAAAAATAATTTACATTTTTATCACATGCCAACAAGGACAGTGACTTGTTGCTATTAGAACATACCATATTGTAGTGTGACATAGTTAGAAATGTCAAATAAGTTTTCATACATAATACTGGTGTCAGACACCACTAGCTGGCTAACATAATTTTCTATGTTAATTAAAACCCACTTTCTCTTGTCTTTACCTTTACTATTAAAACTCCTTTCAAAGTTAGATTCCTTTGAAACTAGGGTTAACTGTTCAGCTGATAGTTATAGTTAATAAACTGAAGAGTAGCAGAATTCTAGAATTAAGCAGAAGTTAAACTGACACCACACATTCTTTCTTCCTATCATCTGGAACACACATGCAATTCCTGGGCTTACAACAGCTATCTTGACTCCATTAGCTACACACACATACACACACACACACACACACACACACACACACACACACACACCACTGCAGAGGGCAGAATGAAAGAAAGTTCCTGGATTTGAGTATATTGTTTATTTCCTAAATGAGTTGCAGATTGCTTGCTTTTATATTTTTTTTACATTTCTTCTTTGTGGGATTTTTTGATGTCTTATTGCATAAAGCACTATTAGTTGAGTCACTATCATTCACAGTTTAAAACATCATCTCACTGATGTGATATAGTTGAGCTGATAGTCAAAAGTTAAGTAGAAGTCTTTGAAGTTAATAAGATGAGCGAGAAAGAGTATTTCCAGGAGAAAATACTCACTTAAAAGTATTTTTTCTAATATTTTTTCTGCTTTTCCTATAGCTCTTCCCATTTTCTTATAGCACAGTAATAAATATATGTGAAAAATTAATATTTTATTGTTAAATCATTTTCGAAGATATTAAATTTGAAGCTTAAATAAGAATACTTAGAATAATGAGAAAATTAAAAACATTTTCAGACACTACTAGCTGATTAAAATTATAATATATGCACTATAAAAAGCATGTGCATAGTTTTACCAATTACAGTATATCATTCGCACAACTAAATAATACGCGTTCAGGTCTTAAGTAGGAAAGGTCCATGGCAAATTTAAGAAACTGATACCTTAGCAAAGATTATTAGAGATAGTGAAGGTGCAGTAATGTGAATTGACTAGTGAAATGGATAAGTTAGAAAGAAGCAGTTTAATGAAGGCTACATTAAACATTTAATAAATTATCAAAGTCTTTTACCCAAAGAGTGATGTTAGCAGATTTACATATAAAAAATAATACTCAGGGTTTCTGGTCCCACATGCAAGGAGCTTAGAAGCTGCCACTCCTTTTTAACAACAAGTGAAAATTATGAACAGACTCAGACTCAAAAATCAATTTCTCTTGTTGGATCCATAAGAGAGAGGATGATGCCGGGCAAACCACTGCCCTCAAGATTAGAGAGACAGACAGGTGAGTACAGGGAGTAACAACTTGCTTGAACAGACACTCAAGAGCTGAAACCACAGTGGAAAAAAAGACAAATAACTTTTTGATTAATTGCTGGAGGCTCAGTGTGAACAACTCTGAGAATTCAAAACTCCAGGGGTACCAGTCATATAAGACCCCCATTATATTATAAGATTTAACTCCAGGAACTGGACCAGTTTCCCATAGTAATTTTCTAACAAAAATCCTTTTATGGATTGACAGTAGGATGTGATTGGGTCCAGACTGGGAGATCTAGCATGCTGGACTGACCTTGGGAAAGGTCAATAAGTGACATATGCAAATAAAGCTCAGAAATTTGTGAAAGTTAAAATTTAAATCATGGTAACTATAAAATATAATTATCTAAGCTTAAGGTTTTAACATTATGTTAATTTTTTTAATATTAAAAAATAGAAATAGGAATGAAATATATTTAACCATCACTTAGATTACCAAGACTGATGATTTCATATCAATTACATCATTTATACAGGGAACCATTCTTCTAAGTAGATATTATTTCCCGTAGCCCATGAAAGAAACCTAAAGGGAAACATGTACTTGTAATGCCACAAGCTGTTTAACCACAGAGCTATAATCAATGCCCAGGACTATCTGAATATTGGTAAGTTCATACTTTTTGCTATACCATATCCAGCTTTTGATGAGGGGTAGAGAGATGCTTGCCTTTTTGTTATTATTGCTGTTTTTACAAAAATATGTGAATACATTTTTTAATGGATATTACTAAAAACACGCTGGTTAGGCAAAAACTGTAGGAAAGATACTATAATAACCAGTGTGTTTGATTGGAATGGTTATATATTGGATATGGAAAGCATGATGAGGGGTCAATTTGATAAATACTTCTGCTTCTAGGCCTATAACTGTGAAAAAATTTTAATATGTTGTTTATACAAATTTCACTTACACCCACACATCCAAGTAAAATGTTTTGAATGTATCACTGAGTACTGCTATCAAAACTACTCTTATGAGTTAGAAAATAAAGATTACAGATGCGTTATAAATGCTTAAATTATTTTGCTGACACATTTTACAAATGGAAAGCAATTTTGTCAGGGTTTTGTTTTATTAAGCTAACTAAAATAAAACAGAACAAACACACAATAAAAGATTACATTGAATTCTTCTATATTGTAGAGAAAATAAAATCATTTTGAAAAAATTATAAATTTATTACCTCTTACTTATCTTGTATTTTTATTTTAATTCCTTATAGTTATAAAATTACAACACATTCTTCTCTTTAGATAATAAAGAAACAGACTGGGTAATTTTATAATGAGTTTCATAAGTAAAAATAAATAACTTTAAGAATGTCTATTGATTATGGTTTGTTGTAACATTCGGTGGTTAACAGCCTCCAGGTGGATTGCAAATAATAGAAAAGATTCTCTACTATTATAGCTATTCTTATTATAGAAGCCATCGAAGCCTACTCATCCTCAAGAACAGAATCTTTAATATTTCTTCTAAATGTTTTTCCTGTCTGATTTTTTAACATTATTTTGTATATACTTCCTAACACACATAGTAGGCAACAAGATTTGTAATTATGTAAAAAAGAAAATAAAGAATATAAATAAAGAACACAATAAGCCTTATTGTTTCATAGTTTTAGATAATTTGATGGGAAAAATAAAGAAACAATGTAGAAGAGAGTGCAGGATATCTTTGCCTTCAGACAAACTCTGAGGAAAACTCCAGTTCTTTTAGTTGTATGATTCCTCAGAAACTGCAGACCAAACAAAAGAAAGAAAAATCATAGTTTGTATCATATGAATACAAAATGCCCTTGTTAACATCCATACTGACCCCACAAAATAACCACAGAATGGTTATTTTGAATACCTTCAGGTAAGTAGAATCCTTAATATAGTGACCAGTATATAGTAGACCTAATAAAAGTTACTTAACTAAATTCCTTTCAAGACTCTCTTACCTTTTCTTTAGATGAAAACTAAAGTACAGGGAAATAAACTTAGGCTAAAGATGAAAAGATAAAGTTGATGCACAATATAGAAATCTAAACACTAAAAGTTAAAGTCAGTTAAAATTACTATATGAGTTAGTAAATATTGATGAAAGAGAAACAATGAAAGCACTTATTATCTGTAGCAAAAATATTTAGAGAATGTCTTCTGGTTTTCTTTCTCTTCACTTTTTCCAAAAGCAATTTCTATTCACACTTCTAACAGTATATTTTAATGTTCATCTTTTTGAGCTTTATTTAAGTGGATATATATAGTGAGTACTACAGTCTGTTCGACTTATTTCAGTCAACATTATATTTGTGAGATTCATCCAGGTATGTAAAAATGCTTTTGTATTCATTATAGTTTACATATGTATGTAAATTATATATGGAAATGTAGCTAAAATATCCTCTTCCAAATTGTGTTTTTTTTTTCACACTTTTGATGGTGGCTTTTGAGCAACAGATGTTTTAGTTTATAATCTAATTTACCATTATTTTTTTCTTTTTAGTTAGTACCATTTGTATCTTGTATAGGAAAGCTTTGCTTACCCCCAAGATTATGATCATATTTTCCTGTTTTTCTTTTTCTAAAACATTTTAATATTTTTTACTTCTATTTAGGTTTATAATACTTTAACAATTAAATCTTGCATATAATATAAAACAGAAATTCAGAAACATTTCCCCTCATATGAATATCTAACTGACCCAACATCATTTTTAAAAAGACTATCGATTCTCACTTGTATGAAATGTCATTCTTTGTACATGTATGGATCTGTTTCAGAACTGTTTTATTCCACTGGCCTTTTTGTCTGTATTTACACAAATAGCATACTTTCTTAATTAATGTTGGTTTAAAATATATCTCAATGTCTATTTGATATTATGAGTTTTCCAAAATTTTCTTCTGTAAATTAGTTGAACTCAAACTTTGTACTTTGCAATTACAGATTATTCAACTTGTCTGTATTTTTATTCATTTAAGAATTTAAGAATGTCATTTTTATTGAAATTCAAATATATGTATGGATACATTTAAGAACTTTTATCTTTATAATGTGAAGTCTTGCAAATATTTCCATTTCCTTATGTCTGTTATACTTTATCTCTAAAATTTACTGTTTTCAGCTTCTGCATTTGTTCCTTTAAGTCTCAGAATTTTGCAAATTCATTAGAGAAAATTTAATGAAGAGTTGAACTCAGTTCTCTATCCCTCTATTTTGCTGGAATTTTAACTCACTAAAGTCTCTGTTTTTTGTCTCTCCATCTTGTAAAACTGGCAATAGTTATGTTGGGTTTTACTGTCTCTTAATATACAGTTGTCTGTTTGAGGTCCTTGCCTGCATAGAAACACAAGAGCAATGTAAGCAGAAGAAAATTCATTTATGCACTCAGACAAAATCCAATACCCACTCATCATATAAACTCCAATAAACTACAGCTAACATCATAAATTTCTTTAAAAAAACTTCTATGGTGCTGCTCTTTCTTTTTTTTTTTACAGTTAGGGAAATTAATAATAAAATTATTTGGCAGTTAATTGACAATCAAGTGTTTTCTGATTCCTAATTATCTAATAATTAAAATAGGAAATTATACTGAAATGCTATTTCATCTAAGTAGTATTTTTTTCTGTCTTATATTTTTATTTTTAATTAATATTATTGGGGTGACATTGGTTAATAAAATCATATAGGTTTCAAGTGTATAATTCAATAGTTTGTCTTTGTCTGTTTCATCATGGCCAAGACAGTGCTGTTCTTTTTCTCCTTTAAATATAGGCCTCAGAGCAGCTAGTTGCTATAGCAAGACTAATTACTTTTAATGATTCGGAAAGCTTGTGATGAGCCTTGCTCTGAAGTGAGACCAAATAAAAAAGCAGCTTAAATTCACTCTTTGCTTATTTTTTTCACCCTGAATGCATTGTCTGTTCTCATATATGGCTTGACTTTTGAGTCTGAGACAGAGTGAAAGACACTAGTGATCAGTGCTGGGACTCTGAAGCAATGGAGACTTATCAGCCAGTTCAAGGAAAAAGTAAAGAGAGAGAAAGCCTTCTCTGCATAGAACATAATTCATCATCACAAGCCATCACAAGCAATTTGTTCATAGGAAATCAATGCAGTCCTTTAGCTAATAACTTCTCTAACCTTATCTCTATTCTGTCTTTCTCAAGAAACAAATTACTTGGAACTATAAGAAAATCAAATGATAAAAATAAAGAAAATTTTATACTGGAGAAGATACTAGTTCACTAGCTCATTTAATTCTGGATTTTGTTTTTATAATACTGTTAGGGACCAGTTTTGAGGAGTGCGTGATGATTTTTCTTTGATGTTTATATAAAAATATTAATTCTATGGTAATTGAATTGGTTTAAGTATTCTGCTTATACCATGGATAAGTATCTGTGAACTACTGTATTCCTAATCCCTAGAAAAATGCCTTATAAATTGCCACTCAAATATTTTTTTGAATAACATAAATAAGAACTGGAAGTATAAACAAAATTTTATTATATTCTAGTTTTGTTTTCTCTTTTTTGATAGTTTTTCTTATAGAGAGCTCAGCCAAAAAAATACATTCTGAGAATTCTAATTTTGAAAGGAAAGAAAAACTGCAAGTTTTTTCTACTCAATTTTATGGTAGGAAAAGAGTAGGCCACTATTACTAATATAAGTTCCTATGTTTTAAGTTATAAATTAAATAATATAACCTTAATTATAAAGAAATAGGAATCATTGCATGCAATTCAAAAATACATGTACCCAGTAGAAGAAAATAGTAAAAAACTTTGAACAGATACTTTATAAAAGATATCCGAATGGCCAAAAGACTTGTGAAAAGGTGTCTAATTTCATCAGTAATCAGAAAAATGTCAGTTACAACTATAATTTGATATTATTGGAAGCCCAACATAATGACTCACATGAAAAAGACAAGAAATGCCAGGTATTGACAGTATTTGGACCAACTGGAATTCTAATAAATTTCTGGGAAGAGGTGTAACTTAGTACAACTATGACTATCTGCGTGGGTAGATCTACGAGAATTGAAAAGCTAATGAATTACTTGTGGATGCAATTCTACTCCTGGGTTTATATCCAAGAAAAATGAATACTTATGTTCACCAAAAAAAGTGTAAATTATGTTCATAGCAATTCCATTTGTAATTGCATGAAACTGGAACTGAACAAATGCCTACAGGCATTGAAATGGGTAAACAGTTTCATGTTTACAGAACAGTGTACTATTACAGTAATATGAATGAACAAAATACATCTACAACCAATGGTATGTACGAAATACACAAACATAATGTTGAATGAATGAAGCCATGCACAAATAACTAGTGATTCCGTTTACATAATTCAGATAATTTAAAATGATTATTGTATGATTTCATTCATATTTCATTCAAAAGTATCATATAAAATGTTAAACATTAAGAGTGGTGACCACTAGTGGAAGAAAGTGACAGGTGGGTTTTGTGCTGCTGATAATCTGGCTGCAGATTACGTGGATATATATCAAGATGTACAAATACAATTGGTTCTTCTTTTGATGTATATTACAAGTTAAGTTGTCTAAAAAATGTATGTGTCAGGCATAAATAAAGCCCTTTTGTATGGAAAAATTGTGTTCTCAGTGCAATTTTTTTTTGCACAAAGAAACTAGAAGAAACAAATTAATCATGTAATCTGATTAAATTTACTAATTTTTTATTAAAGTTTAAGTGAATTCAGAAATATCATAATTTTGCACATTGTCTTCTGTGTTCATGCCAAGAAAACACGCTATGATATGGCAGTACAATTAAACAAGAATCAACATAACAGGTTGCAAAGAACTCACTATTTTCACTTAGAAATTTGCTGTGAGCAATATTCTCTCAAGTAGTCAGTCATTTCATATTATCACATCATGGAGAGTTCCATGCTGATGTGTTTTGGATTGGTGAACTGTCAAAATTGATGAGTCATGGACTCAGTAATTGTTCTCATCATTATATTATACACTTGTTTGTTAAATACAGTTGACTCACCTGTGGCAAGTGATAGTATGATGATGTGTTTCATATAAATTATTTTTAATATCAAAGGCTAACAATTGTTACCCAAGACTTACATATAATGCAAATATATATTTTACTATATATTTAACATCTGTATTATTCATATTTAAAATATATATATTTCTTACCTTTCTTGAAATGGCAGACAGTTTGGCATCATTGGGTCTATATCCCCACGAAGCAAAAAGATGCTTAGTGTGAGTGAAGACTGCCCTCTTGAGAAAGTGCAATGAGCATTTTAGTTCAAAACATTCTTTATTAATTCCCCAACAGCAATGCCAAAGCATTTGTCATTTATTGTTTTTATTGAACACCTGGTTTTATAGTAGAAAATTACTTCTCTATAACAAAATTCCTATCACAAGTTAGAAAATAAAATTTAGACTTAGAGGTCACATATTTCAGGAAGGATTGATGAGTACATTCTCTTTTTGTTTTAAGTGAAGGCTTTTTAAATTTTAACATGCAAAAAAAGATGTAATTTACCTTAAACTAAGCCTGTTTCATTCATTGTAACCTGCTTAGCTCCTAATAGAAATTTTTAAATTTCTGTTCTGAAAAAAATTTTTATATACGTTGCAAGGGGTACCCTTGCTTTAATTCAAGTGAGTTTATAAAGAAAAGACATACCACAGGGAAAAAAGAACAATCACAAAGAATGTACCTGTCTCCCTTGTAAAAAGATGGAAAGCAAAGAAGGAACTGAAGCAGCACAAAGAGATACTAAAGGAAATAGAAGCATATCCACAAATAACTGTAGAGAAAATTTCTGCCTACATTTGTCCTTAATAAAAAAAAAAGGCAAGACTGGATGAGAAGACTGGATGTACCTATAAGATAAAGTTAACAAAATCCCCTGCAGGTAAAAAGGAAACAGAAAATGTAGGCATAACAGTTTCCAAGAGTATGTCTTGAAAAGAGTAGCTCAGTTTTTGTCTGCATGTAAAATGTGGCAAATAGATTTCCTCACATATTTACTTTAACTTAGAATTCCTGCCCAAACACAACTGAGTGTGGTAACAAGGTCGGATGATCACTTGCCAAGTTTTACCAGGAGGTGGCATGATGACCTTAATTAAAAGCAATCTCAGACTTAACCTAAATAGGAAAGTTCTTGGGCCCTGGGGACAACTTGCTTACTATGTTAGGACCTGTTGTTCAGGCACCAACCTTTTGGGGAGTAGTGGCACCCTGGCTCAACTACTTTTCCAGTTGAATTGTATTTAAGCAGAAATATGAGTGCACATGAAAAAAAATCTTTTCCTTTGCCAATGAATAATTTAAGTTAATTTCTACATAGATTGTTTGGAGTTCTTCTGTACAGGATAATTTTCTCCTCTCTTCATTTTTTAAAAAAATTATCCAATTATTAATGTCAGTATAGACTAATAAATTTATTTTACACTTTAGATTATAATTCAATACTATTTATTTTTAATTATTTTTTGCTCCTCATATTTTGGGCCTTTGGGAGCTCTTTCAGATTGTTATGTACCTTTTTTATAACCTTATCTTTCTGTATTTTCCCCAAAACTTCCTTATTTTCTGACATGACAAGATGATTCTCAGCTGGCAGAACAAGGAAATATATTTGTATATACTACATAGTGATAAACCTAGTTTCCACTATCCACCATCAATTTACATAATTGTTCAAGTCCAGTGTACATGTATAGTGGTTTTAGAATTATGAAGCTTTGACCTGTTTTTCTTAGAATATGTAATCACACTTTCATGTAGTTGTGCATTATAGTAAATGTGTTCCTTTGAAAGAATTAATGCCCCTGTAACCCTCTGGAGAGTTTCTGACATTGGATGATGATAAGTGCTTAACAATCATCTCTGGAGAGGGCAGAGCCCTGATTCGTGGTGTTTGTTGATTTCCTTGGTAACCATCAATGCAATGTCACTGAACATGGAGTTGGTTAGGGACACTAACATTCAGCTCTCACAATCTACTGCATTTTGGCTCTAGTGCACCAACATTGTACTACAAAAATATGAAGACTACCAATATGGACTACACTGACCTAGTGCCACATGTCTGAATGTTAGTTCTGATTGGAAGTGGTTTCTTGTATAACCTTAGCAAGTCTTTAGTAAGATTGAATCGCTTTTTTTGTCTTCTGTAGGATAAAGGATAGAACTACTTGGTTTTTAAAGTTTCTCTAGCTCTGACATTCAGTTGTTTTCTTTAGAATCCTTTGCCAACAGGCCAACACATAAAGAAGAAATGAAGTTTGAGCTACTGAAATATGATTTCCCATATACTAAACCATTAGTAAAATAAATTTACAGAAGTACCATGGAAGATTTATAAATAGAAACTATCATGGTTTTTAGATTATTATCTCTGTAATAGGTGAAAAAGAGTATCTGAATTCAATTTGCTGAGATGGGAATGGGTTGTAGAGTATAAGGGATCAGCTTATAGCTGCAGTCCTTTTTTATATTTACATTGTCAATTTTTAGGGGAATAAATTATAGTTACTATTACAGGTTGAATTGTGTTTCTCACTAATTTATATGTTGAAGTCCTAAACCTTAGTGCCTCTGAATGTGTACCTATTTAGAAATGAAGTCACAGCAAATGTAATTAATTTACAATAAAGTAAATTGAATCCTTAATCCAATGTAACTACTATCCTTATAAAGAGAGAAAGAGAGAGAGAGAGAGAGAGAGAGAGAGAGAGAGAAATTTGGAGACAGACATGTATCTGCATGTAGAAAAGCATCTTAAGATGAAGGTGCACATCAGATGATGCTTCAATAAGCCAAGGAGTACCAAAGACTGCCAGCCAAGCACCAGAAGCTAGGAGAGAGGCCTGGGACAGATTCTTCCTTACTCACTGCTTTCAAAAGGATGTAACTCTGCCAGCAACTTGATTTCAGACTTTTAGCCTTTGTATTTGTGAGACAATAAATTTTTATTTTTTAACCCATCAGATTTGTAGTACTTTGTTCTGGCAGTCCTAGCAAACTAATACAGGAACCCAAATGAAACAGAATAGCCAACTTAATACTGAAGGAGAACAAAGTCAAAGAGCTTACACTATTGACTTTAAGACATACCATAAAGCTGCAAGAATCAAGACAGTACAGTGTTGTCAAGAGAAGAAGCAAACAGAGCAATTGAACAGGATAGAAAGTTCATAAAAAGACCACACAAATACAGTCAACTAATCTTTGACAAATAAGCAAAGGCAATACAAGAGAAAGGATTTTCAACAAAATGATGCAAAAAAAAAAAAATGAATCTAAACATGGACCTACAGACAAGACTGACATCTTACATAAAATTAACACGAAATGAATCATAGACTTAAAAGTGACATCTATAAAACTCAGAGACGATAACACAGGAGGAAATCTAGGTAAGCTTGAGTTTGGTGATGAACATGAGCTCTTAGAAGCACAAATCGCAAAACAATAACAGAAAAGTTGAACTTAATGGAACAATTTCAAACCTCTGCAAAAGACATTTTTAGAAGAATAAGAAGACAAGCCACAGATTGGAAGAGTGTATTTTCAAAAGACATACTTGATAAAAGACTGTTATTTAAAATGTACAAGTAATTTTTAAAACTGTAATAAGAAAATGAATAATTAAAACATGGCTAAAATATATGAACATAAGAATATATACAGGTGGAAAATAAGCAAATGAAAAGTGGTGAACATAATATGTTATTAAGGAATTGCAAAATGAAACAACAATGAGATATCACCACACACCTATTAAAATGGCCAAAATCTAAAATACTGGCAACACCAAATGCTGGTTAAGATGAAGAGCAAGACAAACACATATTCATTTCTCATGGGAATGCAAAATGGTACAGCCTTTTTAAAAGAGAGTTTAGACACTTACAAAACTAGACATTCTTACCAAACAATTCAGCAAACACATTTTCTAAAATGTATTCAAAGGAGTTGAAAGCTTATATTCACAAGGAAATTTGCATATGGATGTTTATAGTAGCTTTTTTTAATAGCCGTCTAAACTTGGGAGTAACCAAGATGTCCTTCAGTAAGTGAATAGATAAACTGTGGTACATCCATACAATAAAATATAATTTAATGCTAAAAAGAAGTGAGATTCCAGCCTTGAAAAAGCATGGAAGAATTCTAAGTATATATTACTTAATAAGTTAATGAAGGCAATCTGAAAATGTTACATATTGTAAGATTCAAACTATATGGTCTTCTGGGAAAGACAAAATGATGAAAATAGTAAAAAGATCAGAAGTTGCCCGTGCTTAGTGGGGAGGATGAGTTGAATAGACAGAGCACAGATGATCTTTAGAGCAGTGAAACTATTTTGTATGAAATTATAATGGTGTATACATGTTATTATATTTCGTCAAACTCATAGAATATATACCACGAAGAGTAAACATTAATGTAAACTATGAACTTTGTATGACAATGTTGTCACAATGTAGGTTCATTAACTGTAAAAAAATATGAAACTCTAGCATAAGATGTTAATAATGGGGGAGGCTGTGCTTGTGTAGGAGCAAGGGTTATATGGGAACTCTGTACTTTCAATTTTGCTGTGAATCTAAAACTTCTTTAAAAAAAGATAAAATCAATTTTTAAAAAATTGGTAAGACCCTGCCCTCCCTGAAGTAGTATAAAAACTAATTTGGAATGCATTTCTCAAAGTGGAAACTTTACTTGGAATCTTTTGCTGGGTTTCTTCAAAAGAAGATATGCAGGAGTTAATTAAATAATGAATACTTTATATTTGAGAAAGGACAAAAATCAGTCAACTAAGCACTGAAATGATGACTTGGGTGCAATGAAAATTCGGAGATTTGAGTTGCATGAAGTTTAGAGATGGGATTAGTTATATCAGTCAATAGGATTAACCAACTTTTCTTCAGACCCAAATTTCTGTCCTCTCATTTTCTAAAGTAATCACAAAGAGGTTAGGAACTTTAAAATCCATCCTATCTCATACATTTATATATTGATTCATTTTATCTGCTATTCAAATTTTAATTGATATTTATTAAAAGCCTATGAATTGTCAAGTTCTGTGCTAAGAGTTGTAGATAAAATGATGAGAAAGAGAGGCTTAATCCTCAGAAATTTGAACAGGTATTTTTTTTCCTTGATTTTACACTGTGGAGGAATATAAATGCAGATATTCCACCTGCCATCTTTCATTTTCTGTGACAGTGGATTGGTATGTATTTATTCCATGTTGATCATCATGTAGCCCAACTCGTAGTATGATTGCCTTCATGCAATTGCCCACAATGTCCCCAATAATATGTGTCCTAGTTGTAGTCAAAGACAGTGGACAATACATATTTTTACAGAGCTCTGTCTCTTCTTTCTTTTAACCACTTTATTAGAGGTATGATTGACATACAAAAACCTGCACATATGTAATGTATACAACTCAAGGAGTTTGAAGATACGTTTATACCCATGAAACCATCACCATACCAAGACTTTCACCTCTAAAATTTCCACCTGCCTCCTTTACTTATTTATTTAGATTATTTTTTTCTTTTGTGGTAAAAAGTACTATACTGTATACTTATATTTTTTCTAAGAGTGTAGATATTATGTCAAGTCCTCTTGCTGCAAAAGAAAAAAATATATATATGGGGCTCTTTCTTAATTAAAGACTCAGGAGCTGTCATTTAGTATGACATACAAACAGTCTAGTCTGGATCCCATATGTAATGTGTTTATTATTTTTTCAAAGTAATTTCTCACCTATTATTTTATTGCCCTATCACAGCAATTCTATAAATTCGATAATACAGAAATTAATATTTCTACTTTAACTGTGAAGAATCTGAGGCAGAGAAATTAAAATGGTAAAATTATTAATATATGGGAAGATATGAATCTAAGCAGAGTCCTACATATTTTCAGTTCAATATGCATTTATTATATTCACCTCATGGTTGCTGAGGTGTTGTTTCACCTTTGTTCTTAGAAGAGAATGTATCCTTTTTGATGGAGTCATCTTTGAAATTAGATTCATGATCCAATTATAATTAAGACTCTAACTTTTAAATAATGATTTTTAATCACCAAAGAAACATTCAAAATCAAGTAAATATTTAAATTTTAGGTTAAGGAAGGATAGGGAGGGGTGTGAGTGAGACTTCTGCTTTTACAGTATTTTATTTTATGATTTCTAGTATATTTTTATTTTTTATTCCTTCTTTGCAATATAAAATTTAATATATTTCAAGATGTGTGTTCACTCTTATTTCCATAATATGCTCACATAGCATTTAGCTTTAATTTTCAATTGCCAGCTGTATGAGATGGTTAAACACAGCTTGCAGTATTTCACAATGAAATTTTCTTCTTTAATGTTTTCACAGTTTTTAACCTTATTTTATTTTAATTCAGTCTTGATTTCCATAAATAAAAATCATTCCTTTTTAGTACCTCTACAGTATCATCTTCTTTCTCAGTCCACATACTCCTTTTGAATTCTGTTTTTTACCTAAAATGATTCATATTTACTTATCATACAGAAACAGAGAACTAATGATATGTATGAATCGCAGGGAATGGAGGGGTACAGGTATGTATACATTTGAAATTTTATTAAAATCTCAATATTAGATAGACTTATGAGGTAACTTTACTTTTAAAGGTTTAGGAAAAAGGCACTTCTGCATGTAGTTTCTCATGGAAATTTTTTTAGATTACTTTGCAGATCACTGCCTTGAGCACTCTGGTTCAAATCCCTGCTTTATTATCCCAGTTCTGTTTGTGCATTTTGCAGTACAAAAGTCCCCATCAATAAACATTATAAGAATGAAATTTACATTAACCAGCAAATGGTTACAGTCATACTAAGCTGGATCATCCAGCACATTTATTTAATAATAAAGAGCCCATGCATATCCTTTTCTGTGGAATTTGAAATTAAACTTGTGTAATGATTTTTTGATACTCATAAAATAGCTTTAAACTAGGATTTAAAAATGTTTTACAAATACTAATCTCTGTAACACTTCAACAGATAAGGATTATAAATGGTTGGTACTTTCTGAGATAAACCAAGAGATCACCTATTGGTGCCCCCAAATTGCCAGAACTTAAAGCCAGCATAAGAAATAGATTTTCTCTGCTTTTCTCTGCTTGTCACTCTTTAGTAATCAAGGGATACAGTATTCTCAGTAAATGCCAGCCACCAGTCTGTGATTCAAATTTTTTTTTAAAAAAAAAGAGTCTTGAAAAAGTCCAGCATTTCCCAGAAGAAAAGAGATAAACAATGAAATATTTTCTCAAAGATACAAGAGTGCAGTGTTGAAGATTATTTTGAGAAATGTTTATTTTGTAGAATGTTTAACAAATCATTAAACAAAAATATGTCTTCAGAAATCACAGTTGTTTACACTGATTATTTTATTTTGTCATGTAATTATAACAAGGCAGTGAGTGATTTTCATTGCCATTTCACAGGAAGGAAATAAAGATTCAAAGACATAAAATATCATTCCCAGTATCTCAGTAAGTAGTGAATCTAAGACTTAAAGTCAGGTCTGCTGACCACAAGATTTGGGCTCTTTTGCTCTACTATTCTGCCTTTCTGTGGAGATATCCATCATTTATTAGTTTCTTTAAAAATTCCTAAGCACTCACTATTTTTATGATCTCTACATTCAAACATGGTGTCTTAAATAGGCAAAATAAATCAGAATTCATACTCCATTCTCAAAACCATTCTAAAGTACAAAATTTAAAGAATATAGTAGAATAATATTACATATCTAGAAATGTTCCTACTGTGAGGTTCACCGAAGGAAAAATGTACAAGACCTAAGGCATTAAGCAAGGTTTAGTGTAGCAAATTGACAGCCAAGCTGAGCCAAAGATGGCGTCAGCCTCAAATGAGAGGGTACCTGAAACTTGTATGGGGCTTGAAGTGGGATTTTGGGGTAGGAATATTTTTAGCAAGTAAATTAGTGGGGAAGGGAGGAAAGTCTAGTGAAATGGGAGGTGAGCATGTAGCATTGCCAAATCAGACATTGCAAGGTCCGGTTCTCACATAAAAGGTAAGGGAGGAGTCTAATTCCCACATTTGGAGGTAGGGGATAGGCTCTCCTGGACCTAACATCTATAATGTTATGTAATAGTGTCGGGAGCCATTCTTATCAAGGCTCTCATACCTGAGATCTAGGCAACTTCGCCTTGGGACAGGGTCTGCCTTGCCCTGTGCTATTTGATAGGATAAACAGCATAAAGTCAGTTGCCGTGACATGCCCTGACATGCCCTGGGCCCCTTGAGCCATTTGCTTAAACTAATCTGACCTTGCAGCCCCTTCCTCTCCCGGGACCCTTCTGCATTTTTGGGTCATATAAGAAAATGGAATGTTCTGCGGTTCGGTATCCAAGGCAACCGTGCTTATGCAAATCCTCCCCTTTATATACTCTACCCCTACCTACAATAAATGAGGCTTGATCAGAACTTTGTCTTGCCTCCATTCTTCGCGTCTCCTGTCCCCCATTCTCTTGCAGATTGTCTCCTCGAGTCTCACATCTGGTCGGAGCTCCCGTTAGTCGTCCCGTGGGAAGGGACATAATAGAACAAAGCAAATAAATATTGACAACCAAGACAACTCCAAGTAAACAAAATTTGTATCATCAGGCACATGTATTAAAAATCCTTTAATTGTACATGTTGAAGGAATCTGCAATATTCCAAAGAGACTGTTATACTCTTACTTGACACATAATTCTATCCTTCTTCATAATCTTATTTTCCCCGTCTGAAGGCAAATTAGGATCAGAATTTTGGGAAAAGGCAAAAAATTGCTCTAGGTAATGAAAATGGTAAAAGTGAGTTTATAGCAAAACTTAAAGGAAATTAATTAATTATGTTTAAGAAGACATTTATATTTGATTTATAAAATAACATTGATAAGATTTATGGTTATCACTATATAATAATATAATTTATTGTGAATATTCCTACAGTATGAAGAATTCTAAGACCCCAAAGATTTTCCTCCCCATGTTGTATATGCCCTGTATAATCCTGAGTTCTATAGAGATGATGGTTTTACTCCCATGGTTAGGTTATATTATATGGTACAGTTGACCTTAAAATAGGGAGATGATCCAGCATGTCCTAATCATATAAAACAAAAAAATTTTTCCAGCTAGTTAAAAAATAGTAAGTCAGGCTGGCCTGGAAGAAAGCAAACATCTGTATATGAACTGGCTGTTGGGTTGTATGGAGAAAACCCTGAAAATGGTTTGTTGAAGCACACAGTAGCCACTGGCAGATAGTCATCAAATAAGAGGGAACCTCAGTCCTACAACTCAAGGAATGGAATTATTTTAACAATAAGAATAATCTAGAAATTGGATTTTTTCTCGAAGTCTCCAGTTGAGAGCTCAACCCAGCAGAGGCCTGAACTTAAACCTTGCAACATCCTGAGCAAAATATATAGGCATGCCTTACTAGACCTCTGACCTAGAGAACTATGAACTAATAAACAGTAGTTTTAAAGTGCTAAGTTTGTGGTAATATAATTCTCAATAATGAAAGGCATTAAATTATTTATAAAAAGTATGTTAACATATTTATGATACCCATTTGTCATCCAGAATGATTCATACCATGGAGGGTATAGATCCCCAAGGAGGTTACATTAGAGGTTTGTCATGTTTAAATGCCTATGATAAACATATTCAAATATAACATCTTCATTGCTAAATACGTACCTGAGTGTTCCAATTAGAGTCAATGTATTTTTTTCCTATTTAACTGATTAACATAAATATTCATATGGACTTGATGATCAAATACAAAAAACTATTTTTATATATAAAACTTCAGGGCTTATTATAATGATAAGCATTTATAATATATAATTTATTCTTTAAAAAGGCATGATTTACTCTAGTTTTGGTTGCAATAAATGCTTTAATTAAAATTTCTGAATAACCTTAAGCACTTTTTCTACATTGTTATAAATATATCTCAAAAGATATTAATCAAGATAATTTAGCACTTTGTTTTTAAATAATGAAAGACTTTGCACAACTACTAGAGGTGGAAAAAAGAACTAAGAGCTTGAAATTAATGTTTATAATTACGAGTACTATTAGAGTAGGGATTGCCAAAAATTTCAAAAGACAAATAATAAAGGGGTAGACCAGGAATTAGTATTTCTAAATGTCAAGCTATGCTGAACCTCAATGTGAGACTCACTGAGGACAGTGGCAACCTGGAAAGCATATGGCTTATCTGAAAGGGCAGTATCTCTTTTCAAACTGATTGTCAACACGTGGGAATGTGTTGTCCCATCTTTTGATTTTTCCAGTTGAGACCAGACATCTGGATCTTCAGGTGAAGCTTTCTGTTTTCTAAAGCACTCTATAAGCCAAAACTATATGAAAAAATAAAAAATTAAACCAACTCATGTCCAACTGGATATAGTATAGTTTATGAGCTATAAAGATGCCTCTAACTTTCTGAGACTTTACTTTCTTAAGAATTTATTTTAAAACAATTCAGAAAATTGAGAGTAATGAACATCTGAGTATAGCTAAGATATAATTATCCTAACCCCAAAGATGAGTTTTTGTTACTCTACATTTATATGAATTTAGTTCCCTGGATTTAGATGCATTTTTCAAGGTTCTTTTGGAAACAGCTACACTGAATCAAATTTGTGTGACTTTAGATGCCAAAGATTATACCAAGCTCTGTTATACTGTGATTTGTCATATTTCTAAAATATCCCTACCTTCCATAAACATGTTATTTATGTTTATATTATCCTTTGATACATCTTCATTGCTAAAAATGTATATATTGTTTCATTCTCATTTGATAGAATTAAAGTGTTTGCTGTGTTTTTGAATAGAGGAGAGATACTTTTTGAATACAATTTCCTCTTTTTTTTTCTGTCAAAGTCTTGGAAATTTAGAACAGGAGTTAAAGGGGGAAAATGTTTATTCGATCAATCAATCTGTTATGGAAAAATCCCCAAAGCTCCAAAAATCAGACCAGCAAAAATCCAAGCAGTAACCCATAGAGAAAAAGAACTCAGTTTTATTATGCCCGTGATCCCAGAAGTGCTAGTGCTCTGAAAATCTGGGCCCTCAGTTTAGGAAAAAATTTTCTTTTATATCACCTCCATTACAGTTAGTTGATTGGTTGATTTGTTCTCAGCTGGTTACAGATCCTGAGAGTTGCTATGAGTTACTGGTGTGCCTGAGAGTTTAAACAGGAACTTTGGCAAAATATGTTATGTAGACAAAGCATTCCTAAGGGAGGGTCAGTCTGCATGTTTACAGAAGCAGAACAAAGAGATGGCCGCAAGATTAGCCATTTGAGTGAAAAATTCCTGAAATTTCTTCTTCAAACCTATAGATTTTTATAAATAACAAAATTATTACCAGCAAATGTTCATCGATTTTGAGAAATAAGCATTCATAGAAAAAGATTTCTAGGTCATCAAGGACAGGATATACTAAAATAAAAATAGAATTATATTGCATTATATCACATGCATTTTATTTCAATAGAAATAACAGTAGCATGTAGATATAGTCACTTATCAATGTAAAGTAACATTTATATTGACTAAAATGTTAAAAACAGAAGAAAAATCTAGTGCCGTGAATATTTTAAGGGCTATGCAGAGGTGCTCTGCTAAATAAGATAAGAAGGAACCTAAAAAAAAAAAATCTTCAATGTTTGAAAAAAAAATAGGAAAAAATCACACATGTTGACATGGTTATATCACAAAAATGAAATAAGCCAGGAAGAGCAAGTTAGAATAAGGTCAGTTATGGAAAAGATCTCAGCCATCACAGTCCCATAATATGTCTTGACCAATATTGTTTTTTATAAGCGTCATGATAATACATTCACTTTCAAATGTTAGTGTTAATATGAGAAATGTTGTATTCCATTGGTATCAGAGGTGGAGAAACAAACTAATGAATGTAATTTTAGCTTGGAAGAAAGACTGAGAAGTTGGGAAAAGTTTAATAATAGACAAAAAAATGAGATCATGAATTAAGAGTTTGTGTTATCAATAAAAGACATTTTTCTGAACTTGTGTGAAGAAGACCTTGGGAATTATAAATGCTGTTATTTCTCCCAGGTATATTGTGTTAATCAGTGTAAATAAAGTAAATGCTTTCATGGATCCAACTTGCCACATTTACCCATATATATATCAGCAAGAGTATAGGAAGAGATTCTGCAAGAGTAATAGTCAAGGGGATAAGTGGGGTTTGGAGATAAATTGTGGAGTTACTAAGCACATTTCAGACAGTTAAATTATTTAAATTTTATATAAATTGAGCACTAGTTATTTGTTATAATTATGCAAGTGAATGACCACTTATAATAACTAATTGATTTTCAGTTTAAGAAAAGTAAAAGATCATGTTACAATGGTTAAAAGTCTTGTTTTTTACATAATGAGTAAGGGCGGGGAGAGCATTACTTATGTTAATATTAGCTATTAATAGGCACAAGGAATAAATAGGTGCTCTCTCGACATTTAATTCAGCATCATTAAAAATTACAGCTGAGATGATTATTTGAATAGGCATTCTTTGCAAATGAAAATTTTAAACAAACAAGAGACATTTGATATCTATTGATAGTAAGCTATTGGTTTAAAAAAAAATCAGTGAATAACTACAAAGCTTCTGCCAGTGAACAGAGTGACAAATCGAGGTGAAGTATTGAAGATGCGGAGAGAGGAATTAAAACTCAGATTTCAGTGAGTTTATTTAACTAATTAACATTTCTTTGAAACTAAAATTGAGGTCTTTATTCTCTCCATCAACGGACTTTCGCTGGAGGTTTTGTTTGCATATTTTGTTTAGCTTTGCTTTGTTTAATGCATCTACTTAGAATCCAGGGAAATGATAGAGCATAGTAGAGTTTTAGCCATAACTGCAATCTGGCAAATTACAAAAGGCAAATTACATTTCACAAATAATTCTATTGAATATTAATAAAAATATTCTGCCCAAGGATGGGGCTTTAGTTCTTCTGTCAGAAAACAGACAACTGTCAACTATTGTTAGTAAGCTATTTGTCATCTATGTGCAATAATGGCTGTACTTTAAAAAATAATAATAAGTTGCCTAAGCACAATATTCCTGACCTAAAGAATAAATAGGCACTTCTGTGTGCTCAGCTGTTGAAACACTCTTAATAAAACTGAAAAATATAATGAAATTGCAGAAAAAAAATGTGTTAATTGCGAGAGAAGTGTAACAAGATACTTGGTATAGCTTGTGTAAAGCATTTGTATTTTCTTATATATTTAATATTTAAATTTGAGACAGGAAAACATGAAGACTTCAAATTTTCCTCTATTATTCTTTCAAAATTGTTTTTAATTTCCATAAAATAAAGGATATAAGCACCTGATTATAGTGTTTTAAATCATAAGTATGTAAATGCATATTAATATTTGGTTATAATTAATATATGTATAGGTTTTTAATATTCCTAGAAAAAGCAAAATGTGCAATAGTTTTAATATCGTGTATATAAACTACAGAAAAAATCTATTAGTATGCTTTGTTGTCTTAAGATTAAAATGATACTCCACATTATCTGAGATCTTGTGTTTCTTCACATAATATGACTTTCATGAAAATGTTCCAGAAAAAGAAATAATAATGTATGTATATAATTTCTAAAGTAAAAAATATACAAAAGTTTTTATATCAGTAAAATTTATATTTTAGTAACCTTATTTTTTTAATTTTAAGAATATTATATCATTTATTTACCCTCAATTTTTTCTTTGTATGTTGAGTCTCCTTTCTATTGATATAGTTAATTCAACTAAGCACATTTTATTCAAATAACTGTACTCAGTCACAATTATTTTCTTTAGGACACTCAAAAGTAGAGTTAGGCAATATTTCCTGTGCATTTTTAAAGCCTTAATTAAAATTTATTTTAGCTTTCTATAAAGTCTTACCAGCTTACTGTCTGGCTGGAGTACATGGTAGCATATTTTTCCTCACTCTTTTTCTTCATTGAAAAATAATGTTAGTAATAACTAGGGAATAGAAATCTACTATCTCTTATAATTTGATGGGTGGAAAATTTTAATTTCCACTATTTTTAATGTATTTTCCATATGAGTTAGAATATATGTTTTTGAAGCCAGGACTTTTGTCATGTTGAGTTTACTGCTATATTCCAGACCTTTAAGTGATACTCAATATGTAGAAAATGGTTTCTAAATATTATCTGAATAAATGAGGAACAGGTGTGTGGGTCACAGTAAATTCAATCATCTCATAGACAGTATCAGATATGCAACTATGACTGGAAGGGAGATCTGGTAGTTGAAATATGTGATAAGTGTGTTTCTTTTTCCTCTGTTTCACTGAAGCAGCTGTGAAAAGTGGCAGTAATTGTTCAGGATCCATTGAGCATAGAGCAAAGCAGGTTGGAGGCTAGGAGCCAGTAATATGCTTCATGTGACCTGTCATGTAAGATAGTGTCTCAGTCATGGTCAGTGGTCATCTGCAGTGAATCAATACTATACTTATGTTATAGCAATACTTATATTATTGCTAGGTAAGGACCTAGAAATGTGTCACTCTAACACAAGGTGCATGGTTTAAGAAGAAAAGGGAGGAAACCTAAGATGGGCACAGTGATGAAACATTTCATAGATTTAGGTACAAAATATTGAGCTGATTAATATGGCTTTTTTCAACCAAGATCTCTAGCTCACTAGGATTTCGAGAAGGCAACTTTAGTGACAGGTTTTGCCAATAATGGCTTTAGCAAAACAAAGTATGATCTTTCTTCATTAACTTTGAAATAACATCATGTCATATAGCAGTATCTTTAGATTCAATACTCTGATGGTAAACACTGTTGACCAAATTATTTTAGATTAGAAAGAAAATCAATACAAGCAGAGGATACAAAGGCCTGGGACAAAAGGAAATATGATTTCTCCTAGTTTTTGTTTTTTGATTCTGTAACATGCTAACCCTTACAACTAGTCTACATGCATATGCTTTAACAAGCTGAATTATATATTTTCTTAAAGCCATTTGTGTTTATTTCCCTAGTTTTCACTTACTGGTGCACAAAAGATACCTCAAAACTCAGCAGCATACAGCAGTAGCAGTTCTTATATTATTTATGCATCTGTGGCTCTCCTAGGGTAGATCTACACAGTGCATTTCTCATTCTTCTGGAAGGAGCAGCTACACAGGGCACATAAGTCTCACTGTGATGAGAGAATGGCAGAAGAGGAAGTATATTTCAAGTGAAGGGGAATAGAGTCTCCCACCTCAAAATATGCCTCTGAGATTTTGGTTATTTTATGCTGGTATTTTCAAGAAACAAAAGACTCAGGAAAAACATTTGACCTACCCGCTAAGTGCCTAAAATAATGTAGATAGAAAAACCTTCTTCAGAATTAAAACTATCATCACAGATAACTATAGAATGTGAACTATATGTGGTATTGAAGAACCTAGCAATGCCATATTGATCTAAGTCCTCAGCAAACATTTATTTACCAAACATTTACTTTTCGATCTTTATGTGAATTGCTAGTTTGAAGTCCCAAACTACTATCTGTCACCCCCTTTCTCATTACACATGGTGGCATATAAGCCTCAACTACCTAATTTACTGTTGGCTCCCATATTTTGATGAAACTCCCATATGAACTTAAGTAATAAATTTAGTTATTTTCTCCTTTTAATCAGTCTCATGTCAATTTAATTATTAGGCCAGCCAGAAGAACTAAGAACAGAAAGAAGGGAAAATTCCCTCTGAGGTTATATTCACTAACATTCCCATTGACCAGTTCAAGTCACCTAGCTAAATCCAGCACTGAAGGGACATGAAAGCATTCTCTGGCCACAGTACATAGGAAAGCAAATGTTTGCTGATAACTATATAGACTGTCATAGTCACTAAGCAAGTTATATAAGCTATTTGAAATTACACGATTTAATTAAGTGTTGTGCAAACCAAGCACAATATAACACTGAAAAGAGAGTTGTTTTATGAATACTTAATCCATTACTTTGAGCTGACTCAATAAAGGCCAATAGCCAAAAAATAAATTGTCAAATTAGGTATAGATGACTTTGATGTAAAATATTGGGAGGGGGCGGTGTACGGTCAAGGAGAAATAAAATTCTAAATGTTTCTCCCCTCAGATTGCTTTGCAGTGATCTTTAAATTTCACTTCACTTTAAAAATCTAATTTATAAATGATGAGAGACACTAGTTAATATAAAATCATGTATCATTCCAACTGAAGAGTCATAGCCCTAGAATGGTGTTGGCTATACATTAAATGGTATGTTTTATTCGTGTGTGTGTGTGTGTGTGTGTGTGTGTGTGTGTGTGTGTGTGTTTGTGTGTGTTTAAATTTTAAATAAATAAATAATTTAAAATAGCTATGCATCAAGAGTTGTGATATTTCAGATTAACTGGCTTTTTAATTAATTGAAAAATTACTGGCCTTGATCAGATCAGAGATGAAGACCTCCTGGTGTTAAAAGTAGGATTTAATTATTTAAAGAAAAAAAATCGACGTTAGCATAAGTTTACACCTTAAGCAAAGTACCAAATCCTCAGAAACTCACTTGACCCTTCTCCTCTTGAGGACAAGGTGATTAAATCAGAATTAGCAGCTGTAAATGAATAGAATTCCCTTTGGTATTTATAGTACTTTGATCTCTTTATTACTCTGGGGATTTCAGCAAAACATCCTTTTCTAAATGTCTTCCTTCACTAAATCACTTCTAATCAGTGTGTTAAAACAAACTCACTATTCAAAGAAATTAACCAAATCTTGTCTGGACTTAAGAGACCCTCATTTGCAACTGAAGGATAAGACAACTTCTCAGCTGACTTGTTGGGAGCCATTCTTGCTGAATGCCCTTAATAAACTCAGGGCACAGTATTTACTGTTAGCCATCCCGACTCTATCTTCTATCTTTTCTCTCTCTCTCTCTTTCTCCCTCCCTCTCTCTCTCTCTCTCCTTCCCTCTCTTTTTCTTTCTTTTCTCAATCCTCACTCCCCCACTCAGGAACTGTTCGATCTTAGCCGGCGGGCTCCGGCAAGTGTCGCCTGAACAGGGACCTGAACATGGGGGACTCAGTGAAGGACACCGCAGGACGAAGAGGCTAGACAAAAAGTAAAGTAAGGGGCTGCGGTGATTAATCGGGAGTTGTAAATACAAGCAATCAAGAAAAGAAGAGTCCCGGAAAAAGAAAAAATAGATAAGTAAATAAAAATAAATAAATAAAATTGGTAATGGCAATAGCCACACAGCAGATTGTCCGGGGGACGCCCCGGCGGTTGTGGGAGAGGGTGATGTTTGTCTGTGTTGTGTGTAGTGTAGTGGTTCAGTTAAAGATCCTAGTTGTGGTGGAAAGAAAAGTGTATGTTTTTGGTGGTGGAGGGTGTAGATAATAGAGATTTATTTTGATGGAAATTAAAGGAAAGGTGTTTATCTTAAAGTTGGTTATTTCTGAATGAGTGAAAAGAGACAAACTGTAGGAATAAGCAAAGTGGTAGAAGGTTTGTGAAGAGAAATCTTGAGAGGAAATTTTATGTAATGCGGGGTGCGAGCGCGCCTGTAGTCCCAGCTACTCGGAAGGCTGAGGCAGGAGGATCACTGGAGCCCAGAAGTTCTGGGCTGTAGTGTCCTATGCTCTTCTATCTTTTTGCTAAATTCATACTTCTAGGTTGCAAGGCTTCCTACTACTTCTATGTGCTAGAACGACCTCACGTCTAACGACCTCACGTCGTCTGCCTCCAGGGCCCTTGGAATAGGCTTTCAGAGACTTTTATTCCCAGTAGGCAGGGACTACAGCCCTATCTCAACTTTGAAGAAGTTACAGAAGAGAGACCTTTCTCCCTCAACATCCCTTTAAGATTAAGGAACTAAAATCTCTGAAGAGAAATAATGTAGGGGAGAGGCAAAAAAATTGAGGTGTTGGTTGGGTCACATTCAGAGACTACGATGCCTCTGAATGAAATTAAAATAAAGTTAAATTACATTTACAAGTGATATAGACTGGTAATAATGCCAGTATCAATGTAACTCATCTTCATAAACTTATTTTTGATATCTGAAACAGTAGAGCCTTTATTATAGATCCGGCAAAATTGGCTGAGAAAACTAGATGATTTGAGAGGCTTTTACCCCTATAATTGTCTTAAAAATACGGCCTGGTACTTATTTAGTCTGCTATTGTTGCTGTTAACAAAATTCAAAAAGGGGGAGTTACCCTTGTAACTCCTCAGAATATCTTAAACCATGTACTTTTTTGATTTTAAATTTTTTGAACACAGATGATGATGGTTAAATAGCTGCTCTGGTCTCCTTCAGGGACTCCATGAGCAGTAGTTCATTGGAAAGATCCATTAACTAATGAATGGCATGGCCTGGATCCCGTTTTAGTATGGGGCCAGGGGCATGTTTGTGTTTTTCCTGAAGGTGCAGATGGACCTCACTGGCTGCCTGAGAGGCTGGTCAGGCATTGTGAAGATGATGGATGGATCAGGCCCGGAGATGAAAGTCGCCACATTAAGGACTGGTCTGGAGAACCCCTACTGGGACCACAGGAGATTGGACTGAACCTGGAAAAGATGCACTGGCTTGTGTAACCCCATCTTATGTATTATTGGTAGAGAATGTTACCATTTCTATGAATGAAAGTCAATTTAATGTTACATGTGACAATTGTAATCTTACTTATTATGTCTCCACGGTTCCCACTGGGACCGCAGTAATGGTTCAGTATTTGCTTTAGGTTTTTGTGTAATTCTGGGCTTGTACCTGCTTCCTCCATTGTTGAAATAATTTATCAGCTCCTTCATGAAGATCTGTGCTGAGGTGCATGGAATTAGGCTCCAGGCTCAAGTATAATAGCAGCCTAACCCCCCGATGGCAAAGGCTGGTAGCCAGTGATGGGTAAGATTCCTCCTGGGTGAAATCAACCTAAGACAGGGCATGAATGATGGAATTCATGTGCCGATGACGGGTAAGGTTAGACAGGCACAGTCTTTCTGCCCCATAGCTGAGAAGACTATGGCTTGTAATAAATAAAAAAGGGGGAGATGTTGGGAGCCATTCTTGCTGAATGCCCTTAATAAACTCGGGGTACAGTATTTACTGTTAGCCCTCCCGACTCTATCTTTTCTCTCTCTCTCTCTCTCTCTCTCTCTCTCTCTCTCTCTCTCTTTCTTTTCTCAATCCTCACTCCCCCTCTCAGGAACTGTTCGATCTTAGTCTGAGGGCTCCAGCACTGACTGAGTGTCCTTTGGCTGCAAGTCATGAATTCATCCATAGATTACAGTCATAACCCTGGGAATACCACTCAAGAGAAGTGTGTGTGGTTTGTGTTTCAAATTGAATTTAAGCTTTGAAAATTGTTCCACATATATTTTCTTGGCTTTATTTTTAATGATTTTCCCCATGGAATGTAACTCATAACTCTCTTACTTTGACTTTCTCTATACTAATAATCTACAGTTTGGTTAGTGTCACTTTCTGCATGCTTTCAACAGCTTCTTGCTCATCTTTAAAAGAAGTGGCCTCTTCAATTTTCAATTGTGTATGTAATTGCTTTAGTAGAATTAATTCGTTTGAACAAAAAGCTGCTGTCTCTTTCATAAGTTTTTCATTCCATTACTTAATATTGAATCAGAGACATGATAACTATATTTTCCCAAGTAACTAGCATTTTCCAAGCAAGCATTATAGATCAATTCATTGCAGTTGTTTCTCTTCTTTGCTGATAGACAATATAATGTTATTCCATAGTTGGTGAGTAACTACTTTCCTACACACTGTCAGCTTTATCTTCTTGAATAGTCATCTAGAAATCTTCTATTTCATTTTCATTGCTGGTAAAATGCTTTGCAAACAGTCAGTCTTATAGTTCCACACATTGGCAAAAATAGATCTGCCATATAAAGGAAACCCTTCCTTAACACTTACGGGTATCAGGGTGGAGCTAAATATCCATGTTTACAAGTCTGCTGTCTTATGTTGTCATAGAACCTGGGATAAGAAAAGGATATTTATAATGAAACATTTGTTGATTGTTTTCACATGTACACATATACCCTTTATCCTAAAATGAGTCTTTCCTAATAATACTAAAATAATTACCTCAATGTAAAAGAAAACAAAGAAACAAACAAAAACACCACCACAAGATTTGGAAGACTTTGAAATGAAACTCTTTACTCTCTTCCTATAGTAAAGTTTTACTAGCTTATTACTAGTGAGATTTAGAGCAGCATTTAAAATGTATCAAGAAAGAATTGTGTTGGTCCTTATGCCCTGTGGTAAATCACTTTTATTTATTTTTCTGTAAGATAATTTTCAGAATTCAGTATCTACAACTAAAATTATCATAGAAATTCATGGCAAATTCCATTTGAAAGTGAATTCCTTAAAAAATTGTTATAGAAGTGGAAACCTGAAATAGAGTGGACTTTATATAGTTAGAATTTTATAAATAAAATTATTGTTTTTTTCTTCCATATAATCATTTAGGTGCGGTAACTGCTTATGAAAATATTCAAAAAGTTAAGTATTTAATCAGATAAATAAAAATCAGTATAGTAATTTTTATTATGTAAACTGATGACAGTGGTCATTATATTCAAAATTAGAATTATCTTATTCTTTTTTTAAAGTAAAAAATACCCTCTACATATGAAACTAATAAGGTTTGTTTGTTGCAAGAATTCTAAAATTGACTTAATTCCAATTTTTCTTTAATTTTAACTTTCTTTAAAGGTTGAAAAATAAACTTTCATCCAACAAACTCAACTAAGTAACAAATAATGGAGAGAGAGTGTGGAACAATGGAACAACCAATGGGCTGGACATCAATTCTGGTACAATGTGGCTATGTGAACTTTAGCAAATGCTTTCTTCTGTTTTTTTCACTGGAAAATAACATTTCAAAAGAGTTGAACTCCCAGGTCTCTTTAAGATCTAAAGGTTTCTGCTTGATGGTAAATATTCTCCAGCTTTTATTTTCCCTCAGAGAGGGGAAAAAATGCCACCTTAAAAAAAATCAAGTACTATAGAGAAAAAGCTGCTTAATTTTTTTTTTTTGAAATAGCTTCTAGAAAAGGGGCTTCTGTAGATAATATTTTGCAATATTAACCAATTATATCTTCAGACTAAAAAATAAGAGTCTTCTTTAAAAATTAAAATGTTATCTGATTATTCAAGGTATTAATTTTCAAAGTTCAACTGCTTTGTTATGTAAAATGGTATTAGTTCTTGAATATTAGCTGCAACTTCCATGTGACAGCAGGGGGAGCTCTAATACTTATTCGTTTTATGTGTGTTCACTGTAGATTTAGGAAAGGCACTCATTTTTAACTTGGTTGCAAAAATTAATATTTAAATGTGATAAGCCTCTAAATAAGATAGCATCACCAAAATGAATATGCTTATTTGTGGTGTTACTATAACATTAAAACCTACACTGAAACTTGTCAACCATCTTCCCAAAAATCATCTTTAGAAAAAAGCGTGATTATCTAAATTCTCCACAAACTATAGGAACACAAGATGTGTGTGTGTGTGTGTGTGTGTGTGTGTGTGTGTGTGTGAGTGTATGTATTTGTTTCTAATTTAAAAATGAGAAAATTGAATTGAGAACATGTTCATAATCTTTGAGAATGGTCACTAGAGCAGATTTTACTCTCTCTAGCTAGAATAATTTTTTTTTGCCATTTTTGCCAAATTACTTTTCAATATGGCTTAGCATAATTCCATATAGAATTTGTCCAATATTATCAAAGTGGGAATATCGTTTTTCCAGGATAGTGTTATTAAATGTGAGCACAGAAAGATTTTCTTCATACACTAAAATCTTATATATCCAGATATACTACAGGTTAATCCATTATCAGTGATCAATATGAACACTTTTTTAAAAAAAACTTGAACATAAAAAATAAGATATGTCCATCATAAGTATAGAAAATCATTTGTGAAGTTCTCTATATCTTTTTCCTTATATTAATTTCTAAAGATAATAATATTTTACAGTGTAGCAGGCCCTATATGGACAATGAGTTTGCCTATTCCTTGTCAAAATCACTGCTTCTCAAATGTTAATATAAATATCGTTTCAATAAGGGATTGTAGGTGATTGTCTGGAAAAAAATGTATAATCCATAAGGCCTTTGCATGGGTTGTTTCCTCTACTTGGGATGTTCACCATGACTAAGCCTCTCACTTTTTTCAAAACTTTGTTCAAAGGCTATTTTCTCAATATGGTAAATGCTGATCACCCTATTTCAAATTCTACTACCCATTCTTCCTGACAATCTTGGTCCCCCTTACACAGTTTCTTTTTAATCTTTTCCATATTTATTGCATTTTAACATATTTTCTAGTTCACTATGTTTTATTATCTAACTTTTTCCTGTAAGCTTTATAAGGGCATACAATTTTGCCTTTAAAGAAATGATGAACAACAGTTTCTAGAACATTGCTGCTCAGTGGGTGGTTAATAAATATTTCTTGAATAAATGAATGAATAAATACTACTTCTCTTTGTTCTTCCTTTATTATTACATCCTTTTATATTTAAAGCTATATACATTGGGTATGTATAATTTGTAGAGGATTATTTTCTTTCATTTGACTTTTTTTATCATTTTTATGATGAATTTTTCTGTTTATAAATATGCCTGAAATTAATAGGCAAAAATTGAACATACAGTCTTCTATCCTATGAAACAGTAATTCTCAAACCTTAATGTGATAAGAAAAAGCAAAGGTTTGCTAAAATTGTAGAATTTAAGTTCATGTACCCCAAATTCCACTTGGTTGTTTATTAATATAATTATTAATTATATTAATATAATTATATTAATATAATTATTATATTATTAATATAATAAACAACCAATCCAGATAATTGGATACAGCTGGTTATCTGATAACAGTTTGAAGAATACTTTGGGCTGCCCACAAACTAAATATAGTAAGCCCTGCCTCTGAGTGATAAACATATGTATCGATTTTTAACTAGTAAAAATATAAAGCATTTGCAGTTTGTTTTATGTGGGGTGAATTGAAATAGTACAAGACAAATTATGTTTTTTGTTTTTTGGTGCATTTATCAACCCCTCATATTGATTTATGTTAAATGATAATGTAATGATTAAGAAAATAATTTTTAGTTCAGCTAGAAATTTTTGTCCTGGCTGATTTTCAGGTACAAATAAACTTTACGTTCTACTTTTAGGAATCAACACTGTAATTACCCCTGGATGTTGTTGTTTAGCCATGGTAATTAAAATGAAGTCATTTATTTTCCAGAAAATTCTGATTAGTACAATCTAAACATATTCCTGTGAAGACTGCTTTACCTACATTTCCAGTTCAGACTCTCGTCTTAATTTATGTAACTGTTTAAAAAGTTATTATGTTTCATTTTGTAGGCTGAATTCCCTTGTATTTTCAGTAGTAATTATTATAACCAATCTTGACAGCAAGATGCAGATGACTCTGCCTGTTGCAAAAATCAATTTGTCATTCTGGCGTACTCAAAATCCATATACGTTCCCAAAATTTATTCATTTATACAAAAAACTTTGAACTAATAAAAAGTTACAATGAATAATAGTAAGTTAGGATGGTAGAAGTAAGGTATGCGCTAGACCACTTTCCATTTTTATATCAAACTCCCTATTATTAACTTCTTGACTATTTCTTTAATAAAGCTTCTTACATGAGCACTATTAAATTCTTGAAGTTAAAAAGTGAGAAGAAAAGGATTTATTTCTAAAAATTTTTATTAAAAATAGTCTTAATTAACTTTCTACTGGCCATGGACATGAAGACATTTTCTGTAAAGAAAAAGGAAGACCTGAAGTAAACTAAAAAGAGAGGAGGGGGGACATTTTCAACTGAGATACTATCACAAATGTAATTATCCAAATTATTTCAAAAACATCCCATTTAACTCTGTGTTTAGATTTGGCCTAATATAAGTCATCCTGAGGCTTCAGAAATTCTAGATTGGCTTCCTCTATCTCTCTGTCAAATGGCCACACGTTAGTTTGGGATTCAATCTTGAAAGCATTTATTCAGTACATATCATATAGAAAATATGTGCTTAATGCTGGCGTGGAAGAATGAAAGTACAGATAAAAGATCCTATAATAAAAGTATTTATCAAACTAAGTGACAGCACTAGAATTTAAAAAATGATTTTACAGACTACTGATTCCACACAGATAATTAAAATAATATAAAGTTTTAAGAGACCACAACTCCCATCCTCATAATGAGAATAAACTGGGAAGGCGAAAAAAAATTAGTTTGCTTTTTTTTTTTTTTAACCCATCAGACACCTGAGGATATTAAGTCTCTAATTGTGTGATTCTTATTCCCTTTTAATATTTTCCTTATATTAAAGAGGCTGAATGTCTGGAAACCACTTTGCTCCAATGGGAAAGTACTCAGTGTTTTGGAAGGCAACAGAAAAATAAAAGCCATCTTTCTCCTCCTACAGCCCAGAGGATATGTCTAAGAGTTTGATAGGTGCATAGTTTTACAATGGCCTCAGTAATTTTGGTGGAAATTACTCCTTCTGGGGCTGTAAGCACCTCTGACCATTGGTACTTTCTCATCTGGAGGGCTTAGAAGACAAACCTGAGACGACCTTCCCTGAATTTTGCTCCTCTATCCCTTACAACAGTTTGTAAGCACCTAATTTCTTGCACCGATTTCCTTCCTTCATGAATCCTGGAAGATTTACATTTACCAGACCCTCCTTTGACACTCATTTTTATTAATGATGTTTTATCACCAATGAGTTTAGGCATGTTTGGGCGATGTTCAGATTTAATCAAATATATTTTGTAAAGAACTCAGGGTTATAACACCAGGGTTTTCTCTAGCCCAAAGAAATATAGTAAAGATATACTTACATTTTTCACAGACCATTAAGAAATAATTGACATTAACTGACTTTTTATATAGAAAAAATGCCCTTAAAACTTCACTAAGTCATAATAAAGAACGGTATTCAAGTCATCTTTATATTTAGAAAACAACATAGCCAGACTTACTTTTATTTGAACAGTTTACAGAAAATTTAGAAAGCTTGAAAGAAAATATTTCTGAAGATAATAAGGTAAATAGATTGTACATCTAGATTATATAAAAATTTTTTTAATAATAAGTGTGTAGATTTTACTAGCTTTTAGATATATGTCCATAGGTCTTATTGATTTATTCTGCCAATAAAATCTTCTGATGGCATCAGTGTAAATTATATTTAAGTAAATATAATAGAAGAGGCTCATTAAATGTAACATACATTTATCCTCAAGCAGAATTTGGTATTATATTTGTTAGAGATATGTTAAACTTTAATACCAACAATGTTCTTTGGATGGTCTTATTTTTGTTTATTTATTTTAATAGGAATATGTACCACAGATAATATTGCCTATACCTTTAAGGAGCTCAAATATTATTTTTAAAGTTGCCATTTCCTTATTCTGTGACCTGACTCAGAAGGGCTCAGAGAAGCACCTTTCTTTAGATGTTGTAATGGTTAGGATACAATTTATTTGACAACTTGGTCATAGCTGTAGTAACAAGGATAGCCTCTGTTTCAGCACATATCTGGAAATGTATAGCTCCATCAAACTAAGAAATAGCGGAAATATAAGAACATGTGTTGTAAATGGGGCAGTTTAGCAAAGCATTTAACAATTATGTTGCTGGAGATTGCAGAAAAAGGTATAAAGAATTCACACATTAGGCCGGCAGTGCTCTTTTTCATAAATACTTACAAGAAGGTGATTAAGGATCCTTTGCTCTTTATGTCTACCATTTCACCATTTGAGTCTTTGTACACTATTCTTTAGAAGCATGTTTTTATGATTCAGAAGACAATTACCCTTTATTTATTGTAATGTATTTTTAAGCGAAGAACAAATGTAATATATCTATGATGAATGCAATAGTGAGATTATTTAATAACTGAAATATCAGATTACAGCCACTTATCTGAGTTATGCATAACAAATCAAAATCTACATTTTTAATGCAAAATATCTTATATCGGATATATTAGAAACTATGTATGTAGTTTCATTAATGTTTATTTTGAGTTAAATGTATGGTTCGCAATTCTTTTTAAGGCAATAAAAATTTAAATATATAACAAAATAATCATATATTTAAAAGTATATTTTTAGAAATTAAAAGTAATTTCTAAGTAATTATTTATATGAACTATAGGATATAAATTATAATAAACAGCTGGGTACCTAGGTTTCCAAAGATTAAAGTGTACGATGAATACTTTCTTTTTTCCTGAAACACCAAAATTCAGAGTTCAATTTCTAAAGTATGTGCCTATGAAGACACATTCAAAGATTAGAAGGCAAGTTTCTAACTCAAGGTGAAAACCTAAGTGAGATCTCTTAAAAATAATGGCCATCTAGCATCAGAGGTGGAAGAAGGGATGGAGATCCCTAAGCTCTGCATAGCTGAGAGGGTAGTCCAAATTAATCAGGTGGGAGTTGACATTCTCCTATGGAAGATTAATGATGGTCATGTGTGGCCAAGTTCCAAGATTTGGGGCATGGGTATAACTAAACTTTCAGAGGGAAAAGAGTCCATCTAAAGCTAACCCAAGGACAGAAAAGCTTACATATCTCATCTGTTCAACACTGCAACAGAAGTAGGAGGCTTAACCACTACCACCTTCAGAAAACCAAAGCTATCCTACAGAAATAGATTCCAGAAAATAATTTGGAGAGAAGGAGCAGAAAATATCAGAAGTTAAAAATACCATAGTATAGAATTCAAGAACTGGAGAACATAATTATTTTTAAAAGTTAAAGCCTCATAAAACTCTTGTATTTTGAAAGAGTAGTTCATAGTGTGATGACGTGCTACTGAAAGGGTCACAAAGATGTAGTAATAGGTTAAGGTTAAGAGCCTACA
>PVKZ01003379.1:46507-138067 GCA_004027375.1 Macroglossus sobrinus
CACCTTTAGGTTGACAGGTAGAGAATAGAAGAAATATTAAACCTTTGTGATTTAGACAGAATGAAGAATGAGATTTTGGGCTTAAAACCCTTGTATCTTTATGTTTCGGGGCTGCTCCTTTGGAAGGACAGCCGCCGGCTAATAAACTGCCTCTAAGATCAGAGCACTCAGGTTGAGTCTGGTTATTCCGGTCACAACAATAGCTACTTTGTTACTTCTTGTGCTTCAGGAAAAAAAAAAAAAAAAACATCTTTCAGAAGAGACCAACCAATGGCTAACCTGCAGTTATATATTAAAACAAGTAAACTAAAAATATGGTCCTGCTTTGAAGACAAGCTCCTAGAGTATATATTTATCAAATATTTTCAAAGAAATAAGCTGTAAGCTAAGGGGTCCTCATTTTTTATTACCATCAACGATGTGCCACCTTGCAATTTTTTCTTTCTTCTTAATGGAAAACATAGCTCTATGCTTAAAAAATGGCCTTCATCTGTTCCAAGTGATCTACTTTGGATTTGGAATGTGGGGATCTCATTGTGGTTCTGATTTGTATTGCCTGATAATTAATGATGTTGAACATTTTTTCAAGTGACTGTTGGCCATCTCTATGTTTTCTTTGAAAAAAAAGTCTATTTAGATCTGCCTGTTTTTCTATTGGATTGCTTATTTTTTGTACTTAAGAGTATGAGTTCTTTATATATTTTGGTTATTAACCCTTTGTTAAATGTATAATTTTCAAATATCCTTTCCATTTGATAAGTTATCTTTTTATTCTGTTGATGGTTTCCTTTGCTGTGCAGAATCTTTTTAGTTTAATATAATCTCATTTGTTTATTTTTGCTTTTGTTTCCCTTGCTCATGGAGCTGAATAGATAAAAACACCACTAAGACAGATGTCAAGGAGATTACTGCCTTTGTTTTCTTCTATGTATTTTATGATTTCAGGCTTACATTCAAGTTTTTAATCCATTGTGAGTTAATTTTTGTGAATGATATATGATGGTGGTCTCATTTTATTCTTATGCATGTGGCTGTCCACTTCTCCCAAAAACATTTATTGAAGAGATTTTCCTTTCTTTGCTGTATTTTCTTGGCTTCATTGTAGTATTTTTTGTCCATACATGTGTGGGTTTGTTTGTGGGCTCTCAGTTATGTTCCACTGAGCCATGGGTTTGATTTTCTGCCAATATTTTATTATTTGGGTTACTCTAGCTTTGTAGTATAGTTTGAAATCAGGGAGTGTGATACCTCTGGCTTTGTTCTTTTGTTTGTTTGTTTTGTTTCCCCAGGATTGCTTTGACTATTCAGCGTTTTTTATTTCCATACAAATTTTAAGATTTTTTTTATTCTACTTCTGTGAAAAATACCATTAGGTTTTTGATAGAGATTGCACTGAATTTGTAGATTCTTTCAATCAATGAGTTTAGAATATCTTTTTACTTATTTGCATTTTCTTTTATTTCTTTCAACTGCCTTACAGTTTTCAGTGTGGAGGTCTTTCACCTTCAATTTATTCCTAGATATTTTATTCATTTTGTTGCAGTTACAAATAGAATTTTTTTTTAGTATTTATTTCTGTTTTTTCTTTTGCAGTAGTTGTTAGTGCATAGAAATGCAACGTATTTTCGTATATTGATTTTGTACCCTCCAAATGTACTGTATTTGTTTACTGTTTCTAATAGATTTTTGGTAGAATCAAGGTAATATTTTTGATCTAGTTTCTCTAAAAGCTGTTATTATTCTTTGATCATTTACTCATAATCTAAAATAAAACCATATAATTATTTAATTTTTAAATGTGTGAAACATTTCCCAATTTACTGTTCACTCAGATGATAAATTCTCCTTATTATCAGGAGAGTTTCCAACAACAGATAGTAATAATTATAGGTTCTCAGAAAATTCTGAAAAAGCAGGTCTAGGCTTTGGTGCTCAGGATTATATTTTATACTTGTTACATCTTTTTAATTAAAATGAATTACATTTAAACATGTTATGAGGCTCTGGTTTCTCATGGTCAACATTATTTTAAATGATCAGATTCTTCTAAGATGTCTAAATTTCCTTTAGATATTTCCATTCTGAGATTATTATCAATCCTTTGGTATCTTTGTTTTTCTTCTGCTGAGCAGTGTCCCTGACTTCATTTACATTGCCCTTTAATAATGTCTTTTGAGCTATTTTTTTCTTGTAGACCAATGAGTGTTACAGAAAAGTTCTTTCTTAAGGACCACAACTGACCAATGGGCTACATTCTTTTAGCAGAGTCTGCTTCTAACTGAACTGTGGTGCTTTATTGGGTAACTAAAGTCTTGCATTTCTGTTTCCATGGTGGATTCCAACTCTGGCTCCATTGATGGTGCCATTGTACTGGTGGCCCTGAATAAAATCAGATGAAGCTGTGAACAAGTAGTTAAATAGTCAAGCTAAAAACTTGGACAGATGGATGCTAGAGACATTAAAAATTCTAGGACAAGACCACAGTGACCAGCCAATGTGGCAAAGGCTGGCCAGAAGCCTGAGACCTGACTTTCTTTCTTAAGCTCATTTGTGGGTACACAATGAAGTATAACCAAAATAAAATAGACACATCAATATGGAATACTAAAAGGTGTTTCAATAGCTCAAAAAAGGCTGGGAATGCAAATAAACTAATTAAAAATTATAATTAAATAAACAGAAAACAAGGAATAATATGGAAGACCTAAAACCAAATATATCAATATTCAATTTAAATATAAATTATCTAAACACTCTGGTTTAAAAAACAGATACTCTAAGATTGGATAATAATATAATACTAAATCTATGTAGTCTATAAGAAACTCACTTTATATGTAATGTAATGAGTAGGGTACAAGAGAAATGGGGAAAAATGCCTGTCAAATTTCAATCAAAAAGCTTGACTGGCTCCATTTATATCAGATAGATTAGATTTATGAACAAAAAAATTTTTCAGGTATAAAAAAGGTATATTTCATAGTGATAAAAGGGTCAATTTGCCAGGAAGACAAAACAACCTTAAATAAGTATGGACATCTAAGCAGAGCTTCGAAATGCATTTTTAAAAAAACCTGACAGATATGATCCAGCAATCTCTCTACTGGATATTTACCCCAAAGACTTGGAAACCTATACCCCAAAAGATATTTGCGCACCGATGTTTATAGCAACATTATTCACAGTGGCCAGGACATATAAGCAACCGAAGCACCCTATTATAGATTATTGGATAAAGAAGCTTTAGTACATATATACAATGGAATATTACTCAGCCATAAAAGATGAAATACTGCCATTTGCAACAACATGGATGGACCTCAAGATAATTATGTAAGCAAAATAAGCCAGATAGAAAAAGTTGAAAATCACATGATATCACTTATATGTGGGATATAAACCTAAAAGCAACAAATGAACAGGACAAACAAACAGAGATTCATGGACATGGATTATAGACTAGGGTTACCAGAGGGTGGGGATGGGGGGAGGGGTATAGGGGGTCAAATATGTGGTGATGGAAAGAAATCTAACTATAGGTGGTGTACAACTGAAACATTGGTTTTTGTTAACCAATGTCATCATAAAAAAAAAGAAAAGAAAAAATAAATTAAAAAAACAAAAACAGAAATGAAAACAGCAATAGAATAATTCACAATTTTAATCGGAGACTTCAACATTCCTCTGTCAGTAAGAGAACTAATCAACAGAAAAACAGAAAGGATATAGAAGAATTAAAAACTCTATAATCAACTGGATCTAATTGACACTTATAGCAGAATAATTGACACCTAGAATACACCAACAGCAGAATATTCTCTACAAGTTTGCCTGGAATATTCAGCAAGATAGATCCTGAGTTATAAATATCCTGAGTCATAAAATAAACCTTAAAAAATGTAAAAGGCTTGAAATCATACAAACTATGTTTTATGACCATAATAAAAATAAACTAGAAATATATAACAGAAGATCTTCAAATATTTGAAAATTAAACCATACACTTCAATACACTTCTGCACAATACATTGGATGAAGATAAAGTCTCAGGGGAAATTAGAAAATATTTTGAACTGCACAAATATAAAAATATGGCATATCAGATTTTGTGGGATACAGCTAAAGCCATGATTAGCAGGTAACACGTATTAAAATGCTTATATATTAGAGAAAGATAAAGAAAAAGAAATCACAATAAAAAATTTGAGCTTGCAGAAAAAAATAAAAATACAAAATAAACCTAAAAAAAGCTGAAAGAAAATAAAGATAAGAATGAAAATGAATAAGATTAAAAACAGAAAAAGGAATAAAGAAAATTAATAAAATAAAAAAAATTTTCAAACTAATGAATAAAATTGATAAACCTCTAGGAAGATTGACATAGATAAAAGGAGAGAAGACAAAAATACCAATATTTGAAATAAAACTGAACTAAGGGTCTTCCATCCATTAGAAGGATACAAATCAATATGTGAGAAACTCTATGCACATAAATGCAACAATTTACATGATGTAGGATATAAGAGGAAAAAAGTACTTCCAAAATAGTATTAGCTAAATTTTTTTAAGATTGATGAGATGATCACCAAACATAAATCAAAGATAAAGAATAAAATATCTTTAGAACCTAGAAGAAAGCACTATTATGTAATAAAAATCATGAAGTGCCCAAATGTGACCATAAGTCATTCTATAATATTTAAAAATAAATGACAATGTGTGACATCTATATGCAATATTATGGCAAAAGACATAGCCAAGGCAGTTTTTCTCATATTTTAATTGACTTATGATAAAGTAAGCTCTTAACAATTTCTAGTTATTTAAGGTCATTATTTCCTAAATATTTCATATTATTTAAATAAAAAATTATGAAACAGTTTTAATTCATTTTTAGGGAAAAACAATCATTAGCTCATGAACCTTGTTTCTAGTAGATGGTGTTCTCTCCAAATAAGTGAGTTCACATGGCATTGGCTCACTGTATTCCTCTGTAAAATCCAGTTTATTCTGTACTCTTTAAATTGAGGCTAAAGTGTCCATGGAGATATGAGATGACCTTTCAGAATACCCCAAAAGCCATAGAACAAATAAGAAATGCTTTGTTATAAAACACAGAATGAATAAAGGAAAATCAGTTGCACCAGTTTCTGGTGTGCTGATATATAGGATGTTGAGGTTATTACAGGAAATATAATGGAATAAAATAATTCTATTCAGGGAAATCATTATTCAAGTATTAAAAGAATACCAAAGGGCATGATTGTATAAAGAGAGAGAGTAGCTAAATTAATTACTTTCTAGTATGGTGGGTCACCATTTGTTAATAATATACAGTTTTTGTTTTGCCTAGTGGGGTAGTTAAAGTTTGGATACAGAGCTAAATGCCCTGGATATAAGAAAATAATCCTCACTTTGAGTGCTATGACTAGAGTTCCTTCTTCTGCACTTTTGCCCCAAGCAGAAGTCTGTTTCTCCTCTGAATATATGTTGAATGCAATTATTACATGCTGATTTTAAGAAATGCACAGGTTTTTTTATTTATACACTCAATATAACAAATTTTTAGTTTAGTTGGTCTTTCATGTGTTTTGATTAGGACAAAGCTTCTATAAATTTACACAATAAAATGTAAAATAGTTTTTTTCAAAGATAAAGTATGTATATTATAAGAGAATTCTTGTTATAGTATCTATTTTCAAGGACTATAATTTTTTTCTTCTTTGCCTTCTATAAAAAATCTGGCAAAACTAAGTTTCCTTCTTTCTGGATGTCTTTATAATTGTTTTCTCGCTTTGCTAATATACAGAATCACACCATGTTAAATTTGTGGACCAGAGTTTAAAATTAGAAATAACAAGTGTAAGGTGAGAAATAATACATTTAAGTTTAATGCGACTTACTATGACAGTAAACTTATAGAATTAATTGCCTGCAAGTAGCTGTGAAGTCTACACAGACATGTATCTTAACAAGTTTATTAATGAATACCCAAATGTATGAGGATAATTAAGGATCTATTAGTAATTCCTAAATTTGTAATACATAAACATTCCCTTCCAAGAGCATATTTCTCTCAGAGGAGGAATTCTGAGAAATATAAAAATGAAGTCTTGAGGGTTTAGAAAAGTTTGTCTTGAATATAAATATTTTTCTTTTGTCAGTGGTTTACAATCTGAATTTCAGTATAAGCCAGCTGTCAAATGTAGTGGTTTGTCTGGTACCAGCTAATTGGGTCTTGCTGGTAAAGCACAATTACCATAAGCACCTTTTGTCTAAGCATGCAGACACAATTTACAATTTGCATTAGAATGTTCTTAGAGAAACAATATAGGGATTCTTTCTGTTATAATTTTGATAGTCAATTAACTGGGGAAATGACTTGATTTGGAAGCCTCACCAGGGATTATTCTAATAGGGTCAAAGTATAGAGCTAAGGTGTTTGATTCTATAATTAAAGTTTAAAATGTCCTCATTTTATTGTCCTTACCTTTTTAAAATAGCCAGTTTATGCTCATTACATGACACAGATTAAGGTCTGTTAATTCTCTGAAATTGTAAGCAAAATGCCATGTGAATGCTCATTTTTATGGAATTTCATTTTCAAATGGGTTCTTAAATTTTTTAAATGTTAGAGTTCTTAAGAACCCTTAAAAAACAATTACTTCATAATTCAGTTCTGATTTGAGAAAGAACTGAAAATAATGAAAGCTTAGAAATATAAACCAAACTCCTTGAGAGCCTCTCTGTACTAGCAATGGCCCACCACAACAATTAAACGTTTTACTGACAGCCCATACTGTTCAAGTCAAACACACATAATGCTAAAAAACCAGTAGTTTCCAGTGCATGTCTTTTAAATGTTTGTTAAATGTGTCACTTAGTTAAGTAAGCATATATTGTTTTATTAGGGTAACAGAGATTCTGATTGTTTTATCAGACTGACAGCAGTTTTCATATTTATTCAATTGCTTATTTATTTTTTAAGAAAAAAGGTATTGAACAAGGCATGAGACCAGGCCCTGTGTATACATAGATCAAAGGTGACAGACTCCCTTCCTTTGCTCAGCCTATTGCTAAAGAAGCACTGATTAAACAAACAATGATAATCAACTCTAATAAATGCCACAAGAGAAACATTACATTGTGTTATTAGAGTATTTTACTGGATCAGCTAACTGATATCTAGAATTGAGGAATATTAACAAGGGAAATGATATTTCAGTTGGTAACTGAAGGATATTGGATCGAGGAGCAGGGCCAAAAGAAGAAAGAAAAGAACATTCCAGGTAGAGGAAGCAGAAACATGTTCATAACATCTAATATTTGACAAATCTATGTTTATCCAATTTTTTGTACTCAGTGAAATAAGAGAGGTTTAATTATTTTTCTAATAATAATTAGGAGAAAAATATAATGCTTGAGTAATGTCCTTAAGCAATTCCAGACAGAATCTAGGAGTATGGGTTTAGAATATAGGTGCTTAATAACTTAATAAACCAATGAACTTGATACTTGCTTGAAAATATAAGGCTTGTAAACATCAATTATGGAAGATACAGTAGAGAACAATAAAGTAAAACTAATAGGCATCAGGGTGAATTAAGGAGTTTCCCTTTCCTAATAAATTTTGAGCTGGGAATGTTGAAAAAATGACAGGTCTGGAGGACAGGGGAAAATCTTTTATAAAAGACCATTTAAATGACTTTGGGTATTTGTTTTTTTTTTTGAGAAATGTTTTCTTTTTTTCTTTGCTTATTAATTTTAAAGAGCAGTTTGAATTTATATAAAGCCATACCAAAGTAATACCTGAAATATAAAAATTTTATGCATTTAGTTTATAAGCTAAAGCAACCTGAGGAGCATTGAGTTAAACTTTGCACTTTGATGTAAGATGAAGGAAAACGGGATATTATTTTTCCTTTAAAGTCTTCATATATTCAAGTAGTTTCTATGATTATTTTTCTTCTCTCTGATTAGAAGATAATGAAGACTAAATATTAAAGATTTGTTTATCTTTGAAACTTCTAAATTCAATGTATTGTTCTGATTTATATCATCTTTGCAGTTTTGACTAAAGAAAACTAAGAGCAATTTTACCTCTACTTTGCAGCTTATTGGTTTATTAGAAGGAATCAATGAAATAAAGTGACTTGGATGAATCATTTTATTATAGAAAATAATATCACCTAAAACTTCCTAAATTTTTTTTTTTTGCCATTTTTAGCTCCTTCTTGAGCCAATTTTCAAAGTAGGCGGGCCAAAAAGTAATTCACTTTCAAACATTTTTCTCTCAACCTGAATCTTTTTAATGATGTGTGTTATTCTCAGTGTCAAAATGGCTGGCTTGCCAATGTTTTCTTTAAAAATTTAAAGAATACAGTGTGCTGCATATTGGCCTTAGCCTATATATTTACCTAGAATGCAAATGTATGATCTGAATATTTTCATTCTAGAATAAAGCATAGATAAACAAAAAGTAGGTATGGGGCACTGGAGTATCTTGGACAGAAGTGAATCAAGGGATCTAAGTGCTGAAAGTGCCTTGCGGCTCTTATCTGGGCCAGTTTCTGAACAATGAATGAACACTTGAATGCCCCAAACAAATAAGCAGATGGCTGTTGATTGCACATATAACATAGACCCATCAGATAAATTGCATGTTCTCATAGCTCTTGGAAATCTATAATTTTACATCTTCAACTGGAATTCTGTCACTGAGGAGAACAATTTTGTTTGTATTCCAATCTTCAGAGTGTCTCTGCACAATATCAAATACACTGAGAGTGTAGGACTTTATATAAATCCTTAGTGATTACTATATAATAAATAGCTATTTAAATAATAGCTGATGATGCTGCAAATGTATGGGAACTTTTAGGGTATTATCTCTGTTACTTAATGTCACTTACAGGTTAAATTAAATAATTATCCAGCTGACAAATTCTCCTGTGAATCAAGAGAAATAGCCATACCTCTTTATGGCATTAATTTCTTCATGAATTACTTTAGAATTTTGTTTTGTTTTCACTTTAATGGCTTTTTTAAGGATAAGCAACCAATCTGGGGAAACCAAGAGTGTTGAGAAATATGGGTCTGGTCTGCCTGCCTTCAGCCACTTAACAATTACAACTGGCATTTTTTGCATGTACCTTTTTCTCTCTTCTTGTTGACTTCAGTCATTTCTTTGTAAAGGGAAGAATGAGAATGATGATTCAGGTGAAAATACAGAACATAGAAAATTTTATACAATTTAGAGTTATCTTTCAGAAAACATATGAGGACATAAAATTTTAACACCTAATTTCTGTGACAAAACTTGTAAAGAGAAGAGAAAATAGTGCATCATAAATCCAGCTCTCTGCCACACACTGGAGCCAAAAAGAACCCTGATCTAATTTAACCTGTTTTATTACAAGTTTAAGAATGTAATCTTGTGACAAACATTTCTAAAATCAGGACTAAGCTTCTGTGTCCTTTCAATAAGGAGCTTTGTGATAGAAGATTATAGAAGGGTTTTCTCAAGCAAACTTTATTTTACTCTATTTCTTTTAAGGATTTGGTTAGAGTTTTAAAAGGATCTGAGATGTAGTACATTTAAATTTAGATAATTTTAAATTTCTAATTACACAAGAGGATAAAACAACTATAATAACTATCAATTTATATATAACTCAATTTATAATATAACTACTAATTTAAAAATATTTTTGGTTAATCAAAGCTTAATTTTTAGGTCTTTGCAATTGTTTTCGAGAAAGAATGTATCAATTTATGCAGATGTAAATTTGAATTACCTTTATGGTTTAATCAAGATTGCCTGAAGCATTTTGCTCTTTTGTTTTCTCTGCTTTTTATATTTTTGCTTTCTGCCTGAAAAAATTTCCAACCAAATTCCAGAAATGTCATTCTTGTTTCAGAATTTTGAAATCCCTTAATGTTCTTTCTTTTCAGTTCATCTCTAAAGAAAATCTCATATATACTTTTATTTTCATGCATTTACTTGCCATTTAACAAGTACCAAATCTGTACCTTTAATTCATGTTTATTTATTCCCAGACTTAAAAAAAAAAAAACAACAACTTTGGGGAAATAGACCTCATTTTCTTCTACCCACATTTTTCTATCTTCAGGTATTCTATATCAGGGAAGGACACTGACACTTACTCTACCAGGAGGAAAATCTGAAGCCATTTTGATTCATTCCTCTTCCCAAATACTCGCATCTCATTGATTACTGAGTTTTGTAACATATACCTCTTAAACATTTGTTAATCAGTGTTCTACTTTCCATCACTATCACTATCACCTCTACCATACTTTAGACTACCAATGTCTCCTGCAGATTTTACTGCAATAGCCTCTTAATTGATTTTTCCTTTTATAGTTTAGTTTCCATGCTGATTTGGAGGATTATTTGTTCGAATCTGAACCCAGCTCAACATTCATGATCTCTCACTTTCTCTCTCTGTCTCTCTCTCTCTCTCTCATTTTTTCTCTTACTGCCAAATATGTTTTCACTGTGCTATTTTTTTTGATTTCTTAAAATATAAGCCTCTCTCTTGCCTCTAGGAGCAACTGGCTATCTAGCTGTTCCTTATGCTTAGAATATTTTCTCCCTGCCTTATTCTCCTCTTTGCTAATTCCATCTTTTATTCTTTTTTTTTTCATGTCTTTTTTCCCTACCTCAATTTTGGATTGGTATTCCTACATTATTTATCTTCTGCCACTTTCTCAGTGCCTTGTTATTTCTTTTCCATAATATTTAGAGTCAATTGTAATTGTGTGATACTTGTCTGAGTTCTGTGATATAACTCTTTTAAAGGCAGAGAGTATTATAACATACTCAATGACTAACATAGTAATGAATACATTCCTTAGCACATTGTAGGTACTCAATAAATATTATTAGAATAAATAAATGAGTGGATGAATGAAAAATAATTACACTCAAAATAGCGTTTGATTTTACTACAGGATAAAACAGTTGTGTCCTTGTAAACATGGAGTCTCTTTTTAATGAACTATCTAAAGATATAAGTCATTCACTTTAGTTTTTTGTTTTGTTTCTTCTTCTAATTCTTCTTCTCCTCCACCTCTTCCTCCTTCTTTGGTCACTTTTTTTTTCCAAAAAAATCTAGGAAATTGTATCATCATTTCTCTTGTATAGCTGCTGTCAAACATTTCTCCACTAAAAATCAACTCCAGCTTTAAATCAAGGCAACTTTCAAATTTTTCCTTAGCCTACTAACTCTGCACAAGCTTATATACTTTTATAAATCAGTAGGCTTGTATTTAGGGCAGTTTTAGATTTACAGAAAAATTGACCAGAAAGTACACAGAACTGACATCCACAGAGTCTTCACAGTTTCCCCTATTATTAACATACTGCATTAGTGTGGTATATTTGTTATAATTGTAAGCCAATATTGATACATTATTTAAACTGAAGTTTACATTAGGGTTCACTTTTTGTGCTTACAGTTCTATCTACCACTATGTTATCATACACAATAGTTTCACTGCCTTAAAAATCCCTTGTGCTTCATTTGTTCAGTCCTCCCTCCCTTTCCTGGAGCCCCTGGCAACCACTGACCTTTTGACTGTTGCCACAATATTGCCTTTTAAAGAATTTCATATGATTGGAATAATATAGCACATTGCCTTTTTAGGTTGATTTATTTTCCTTAGCAATATTCATCTAAGTTTTCTGTATGTTTTTTCAACACTTGATAGCATATTGTTTTTAGAGGCTGAATAATATTCCAGTGTATGTGGATGTATATCAACTTGTTTATTCATTCATATAATGAAGGGCATCTTGATTGCTGCCAGATTTTGGAAATACCGAATAATGCTACTATACACTGTGTGCAGGTCTTTGTGCGAACATGAATTTTCAACTCAGTTGAGTATTACCAACAAGTATGATTGCTAGATCTTATGGTAGGAGTATAGTTAGCTTTTCAAGAAACTGAAATATTGTCTTAAAAAGTGGCAGTAGCATTTTCGTATTCCCACCAGTAGTGAATGAGACTTCCTGTTGCTCAATATCCTCCTCAGTATTTGGCATTGTTAGTGTTTTGAATTTTAGCCACCCTCACAGGTATATAGTGGAATCTCTTTTTTGTTTTAACTTTCAATTTCTTAATGACACATGTTAAGCATCTTTTTATATGCTTATTTACCATCTTTATATCTTCTTTGGTGTCTATTTAGATCTTTTGCTCATTTTAATTATGTTGTTTTCTTTTTGCTGAGTTGTAAGAGTTATTTCTATATATTGGACATAAGTCTTTTATCAGATACATGTTTTGCAAAGCTTCTTCTCCCAATCTTTGGTTTGTTTTATCATCCCTTTAACAGTATCTTTCACAGAGAATAATTTTTTGACTATAATGATGTCTGACGTTTATTTTCTCTTTCATGGATCATACCTTTAGTGTTATATCTAAAAAGTAATTGCTAAATCCAAGGGCACCTAAATTTTCTCCTGTGTTATCTTCTAGGAGTTTTATAGTTTGGGGTTTTACATTTAGCCTATGATTCATTTTGATTTATTTTTTATGAAAGGTATAAGATCTGTATCTAGATTTGTGTGTGTGTGTGTGTGTAGATGTTCAGTTGTTTCAACATCTTTTGTTGAAAGGGCTATCCTTTTCCATTGAATTGCTTTTATTCCTTTGATAAAGTTGACTATATTTGTGTTAGTTTATTTCTGGCTCTTTACTTTGTTCCATTGATCTATTTGTCTATTCTTTTACCAATAGTACACTGTTTTAATAATTATAGCTTTATAGTAAATTTTGAATTCGGATAATATCCTCCAAATTTGTTCTTCACTTTCAATATTGTGTTGGTTATTCTGGATATTTTGCACTTCCATATAAACTTTAGGATCAGTTCTTTTGGTATTCACAAAATAACATGCTTGGCTTTTGATATGAATTGTGTTAAATCTATAGATCAAGTTAGGAAGAACTGACATTTTTACAAGGAGCTGGTCTGATATCTTGAATTCTTTAATAGATTTATGCTATGAATTTTTTTTGAGAAATAGAGTCATATATGAAAAAATCATAATATTCAGTCAGAAAAAATTTAAAAAAATATTTAGTGGACTTTAATGTGTAGAAGAATGTTAGATCTGTAAAAATTTTGCAAGATGTTACAGGGGTTTTGCATAATGCAATATGAATATTAACAGAATGATAAAAGGAATGTGTCATTTGCTAAATATATATAATTGTAAGAGATTGATTGCTCTGTACTTGATTAAACAGTTTTAAAGTCTTTGTTGACCTTTTAAGTTATATTTGTGATATCAATTATACTTAACAGGAAAGGAAACTTCATATCTTTCCCTTATTTTTTTTTAAATTAGCTCCTTTACTCATTTTAATTGTTTCTATAAAATTAAAGGCACACATCTAACTAGATTGTATGCAACAGACTCTCAATAATGGTTTGTTGTGATGTATAAGCTAATAGAAAATAAAAGATCAAATGGGAACATTTTCCTCTAACTAGGAATCATCTTTATAGTTAAATGTTCTTTAGAAAGAAGTCTATACAATTTACAGCCTTCTAAATATGGAAGTAAATTCCTCTTTAAATAAATCAATATCTTCACAAAATATTGCTGTCACTATAAGCAAATCAAATTAAAATTAATTTTAATAAGATTTCTTTCAAAGTGTTATATTATACTGAAGTGAGTGGCAAGCAAGAAAAAAAGATTTTTTTATGCCTTGTAATAAATTTTTTATTACATAACATTAGTTTATATCATATATGTTTCTGGTGTACAACATTATAATTTAATATTTATATACAGTATAGCATACTCAACACCAAAAGTTTAGTTTCCATCTGTCAGTATATAATTGACCCCCTTCTTCTCTCTGCCCCCTTCCACTCTAGGAACCGCTAATCTGTTGTCAGTATCTATGAGTTTGTTTTTGTTTTGTTGTTGTTGTTGTTTTATATTACACATCTGAGTGAAATCACATAATTTTTGTCCTTTTCCATTTGAATTATTTTACTAAGCATAATACCTTCAAGGTCCATCCATGATGTCACAAATGGGAATATTTAATCTTTTTAGAACTGAGTAGTATTCCATTGTGAGAGAATACAGAGAAAAGGGAATTCTTGTACACTGTTGGTAAGACCGTAAGTTGGTGCAGCCAGTATAGAAAACAGGATGAAGGTTTCTCAAAATATTAAGAATAGAACTACCATTTGATCCCACTATTCTACTTCTGTTTATTTATCCAAGTACTATAAACCATTAATTCAAAAAGATACATGTAACCCTATGTTCATTGCAGCATAACACAATTTTTATTTTCAATTTTAATTTTTGAAAATTTTAAAGTTATCTTGGGTTATTCTTTATCCTGAGGTTTTGATGCATTTCAGTATTAGTCCTTTGTTGTAATATAAAATTTCTGTGTATAAAATTCTACATTTGCAGAATTTTTTGAGTGACGTTTGTCATGTATTTAAATGACATATAAAAGTATTTTAATTCTTTGCAAATATGACTGGCTTTGGAGACAAGTAATTTTCACATATGTCTTACTCTGGGAAATCATCTTGCTATATTATTGACTAGTATAACAAAAAACATATTTTTGAATAACTAATTTTTTTCTTGCATTTTACGTGGCCACTGATTCTTAATTTCATACCTCTTTACCATCATTAAACCAGGTACTCCCTTTCAAAATATGTTTTCAAGGTCTTTAAATTGCTAAAGCTTGGCCTTCCTGGGTAACGTAAGGACTCAGAACAAAAACAATAGATTTGGAGGCAGGGGAACGTTGACAGATGAGCAGTTCTCATTCCTAGGCTAAAGAAGAGAAGAGGTTTTCCTGAGGTGAGAGAGACTGCAGAAGGACTATACAAAAGCAAAACAATGAGGGATGGGTCCCTTTTTCTGAGGCTAATTTCTAGAGGAAGATCAAAATCGCTCAAAAAAAGATGTAGATTAAAAATTTTAAAAGAAGTGTGAATTTATTAGTTTACTAGCCTCTTCGTCAGTGCTGCTGGTACTTGAGAAATGCCTAAAGAAGTGGAGGATTGAAAGAGAAAGATACCCTCTGTAGCTTGACATTCAATGGACTTATTTATACCGAAGATAAATCTTGTGCTCCTAGGATTGACATGGATGTAGGAAGAGAGCTATGGATTTAAAAGAGAACTCAATGTCCATCTGTATAGATGAATGCTTGAAGTCTGACTAAATAATGTACATGAAGGTGACATCATGGCAAATACCTCTAAAGGTTCATCAATTTTCCTTATTTCATAAGGCCCCCTTTGGATCTTAGTTACAAACATAGGAAATGGATGAGAATGCACAATTGTCTGAATTATGAAAACAAAAAGCTAAAATTTGTCTCTTGAATTTAAAGAAAATGTTTTAAAAGAACTCATATAAATGCTTAGAGAAAGGACCGGCACTATTACTGTTTCCTTGACCATAGCACCTTCTATTACAGCCTGGACTCCTGGAGCCATGCTTGGTCCCTTATACCTTCTGGTTTCCATAGAAGACAGGAACTTAGAGTTCTCCTTCTCCCTAGGATAGTCAACATTTACTGATAGCTAACTCTGTGCCAGACAGTGCTAAATGAACACACTTCATTAACATTTAGAATAAGTATAACTTTCCCTTTTTAAGTGTACATATGTTAATCAAGTTTATACAACTTCTTAGTGATTCAGCCAAGATTTGCATTTAGGCAGTCTAATTTTAGACCTTCCTCACTTGCTGACTCTGCTATTCTGCGTAGAGTATTGTAAATAATGCAGCAAGTGATATTTAGCGCGCGCGCGCGCGCACACACACACACACACACACACACACACACACATAAAAATTGACTGGATTTTATTTTTTTTAAGCAAGTTTCATTGCAGATTGAAAACAGAGAAAATGTAGCTTTAATAGTTTAAACACTGTTCTTAGCAAATACTAAGAATTAGGAGTAAGGAGTTGCTTTATATTTACATAAATTTGTCAAAGATAGTAAAATTGTCGAAAACTTATTTTAGCTTTAAATCATAGAGTACTTTTTTCCTCAAACCTGTCACTGACATCATTATCTACCTGGCTCTAATTAGATATCTGTTAAGGCTTCTTTAGGGGTGATAGGCCTGGGAAGAGGTTATATAAAATTGAGACTTGCAACTGAAAACTTCAATACTCTGGACATTTAGTAAGCATTAAAGCAACTTACATTCACCTATTTTAATATTGTTTCTAGATAATAATATGAAAATGTTTCTATTTAGATGAAGGCAGACACATAGAGAATATTTTACTTAGAAACATATACTTGATATCATATGACTTGATAGCACATTTTAATTATTTCATGATAGTTCAGTGAAACAATTGTTTAAGACTTGGGAAGTTTGGGAAACCAAGCAGGAAGTTCAAGGATCTATCTAAAACAGAGTTTCTCAACTCTGGCTCTACTGACATTTGGGACCAAATAATTTTTTGGTGTGGAGGCTATCCTATGTGTTCTAAATAGTTAGCAGAATTCTTGGCTTCTATTCACTGAATGCCAGTAGCATTTCTCTCTGAGTTGTGGCAATCAAAACCATCTCTAGACAGTTATAAATATCTCTTGGAGGGGGCAAGAACTACTGATCTAAATGTTTATATCTATGCAATCGTTCAACAAACAACTAAAATTATCTCATTAAAAAAAAAAGTAACAGGTTTATGAGAGAAATTTACTCTGAAAGTATTAGCCCTGAAAGAACAGATAATATTTTATTTAAAATAATTTACTTTATGTGTGACATACTGTTATAAAAATATATATAATATAAAATATTTAAACATAAAAAAATAAAAATATAGTGTGCATCTGTATGAATTGGTGGAATTTTCTGTCAAACACATCAAAAATTTGTTTGCTTTTAATTTATTTATTATGTAATTTCTTTCTTCAAATAATTAGAATTTCAATTTCGCTTTATTTTCCAGAACAAGATTATATAGAGTGTTTAGAGCATATACTTCTAGGTAAGGAAATATCTGTTTTAAGAGATACATTAATTTACCTGACTATCAGAGAGATAAATTGTTAGGGAAGTCTTTACATATAGTTGAAATGCTAACTATATAATGGTCCATACATAAGATAAACTCTCATCCAATATGAGTGACTTGATAAAAATTCAGTAGAAATCTGGTCATAAGGATTTCAGTATTATTTTTCTATGCTAATTTTCTTCCCTTTATGATTGATATAAATAATATATTACTAGCCCAAAATCTCTCATCAATTAGACTCTCTAGTAAAAGTCACTTTATTTATCTTTATGATCATACTTCCTTTTATAATTTAGTTGCCTTTAACGAGATATTGTCCTGCCCACCACCTTAGGTAACAAACTCCCTTTCCCAATGTCATTTTATATTCTGCCCTTACTATTTACAACCCTAGCTGGGTATTCTTGCTCTTTATAAGGTTGATGTGAGATATTTCAGATAATGGATTTACAAAATTATAGCTTAGTATTTTCAGGAAGTAGAACAGAATGTATGTGAAATTTGCAAAATTATGTCAGAAATGCAGGTTCCTCTTTCACTGTGGCTGAAAGATCCTTAATGCTTTAAACTGTTGATCCTTTAGTTAAATCTGCACAAGATTTGACAAGACGTCCTTAATAAATGCTTCCAAAGTAAGAAATTTGCTCTTGTTGTTTACTTCTATGTTTGTTTTCTAAAACTGTCAAAAGTTTAACCTTTAAAAGCTGAAAAGCCATATATGTACATACAGAAACAGCCAACACATTCTTGTCATTTATTAAGCCAATAATATTTTTTTCAACTTTTTTTTTCCCTTCTACTTTATGAAACTAAAAGTCATTAGTTGCTGAATCGATTCAGTGATCATTAGGTTTCCTAGAATACACCATGGGGCATCCCCTATGGTGTCTAACATAGTACTGTGAAAAGATTAGTAATCAGTATTAATTATATAACCAAATGGAATTTGAGAGCAGATAGAAACATATAAGAAACCATCGACTTATGCATACTTGGGTTTTAAAAAGTGTGATAGTTTACTTAGCTTACAAATGAGAGTAAGAGGCCAAGTTTTCTGATCCTCCTGTTTTCCACTGGATTCATGTTCAGCCTCTGAAGTATTGCTGGGCACATTGCTATGTTTCTAGAAATCCCTAAGATTCTTTCTGCTGTTGAAAAATTTATTATTCATAATTGATGAACTATTTCCAAATTTAGGCATTCTGAAGTAAAATGGCATAGTATTTTACTTTGCCTTCAATGAAATTATTTCTCTGTTAAAGTGATCAAATTTATATGTAACATTTTGAATCCTCAGTACAAATTTAAGTGGGTACTTTGCTAGTTTTATTTATTAATTTGTTATCTTAAAAAAATCAATATACTAGGTTTCACAATTAACCTAGAAATTTATATTAAAACTTTTAATTATTTAATAAGTCTGTTATATAATAAGCTGATTCTTAACATAGGAGAAATATGTGAAGGACAGCCAGTATTAACTCTGGAAAGCATTTATGAGGCTAAATGTGAGAATTGCTTCTGTATGCATATTATTATAGCTTATAAGAAAGTTAAAAATATTTTAAGAGGAAATGATATACATTTAATGTAGGCTTCTGTTCACCACAAAAAATAGCAAAAACTAAATTCGTTGCAAGTTTGCTGCTGCATTAAATGATAATTTAGACATGTGCCCAGCATAGAATAAAAGTGAAGCAACACCCTTCATTTCATCAGACTTTGGCAACAAGGAGCATAAAATTGAATCGAATTACCTCATGTTGGAGAGAAGAGAGACAAAGAAATCCTATCATTCTTTATGTTTGAGGTTGATGAAGCCTAAAGAGCTATGTTGACATTTGCAATAGCATATAGAATGAGGCAGACCCTGAAACAGATTCTGATTCTTGTGACTTTTGGTCCACTAATCTCTTTACATCCCAGTGTGGAAATTGTATTCAATAATGTTGATCTTGCATGAACATTAGTACACAAGACAATTAAAGAGCTCAGACTTTAGCATATGCATTTTTACTGCTTTTTAATAAAATATATTGTTTCTAAATATCTTATTTTTTCAATTATAAAAAGAATAAAATACTAATTTAACCTAGGATTGAACTGACATCTGGCCATCCCAATTTGCAATAAATTTAAAGGGAAATTAAGAAAAATTTTTCTCTGATCTAAGAAGGATCTATTTCCCCATTCATTGATATGCTCAATTAGAAATGTTTTTCTTTTGTAAAATATATGTACATGCTATGCTTGTAACCATTATCTGTCCTGAATTGCTATACATTTATCTTTGCAAATCATTTTGTCCATAACATCATTTTTCTATGATAGTGCGGTATGTTAAATATGGTTCTAGGTATAATTTTGGCACCATCTCTATTTAATGTAACACTTCCTTAACCTTTCTCAACTCCAGTTTTTTCATCATCAAAGTGAGGAGTATTAACCTTACTTTCTGGTTTATTATAAGAATCAAATGAGACTCTTTATGTAAAGCCCTCAGAACACTACCTCAGTAAATGGTAATGATTATTAGTATATCATATGCCCACTATCATTATTACTATAATCGCTATATATTTTGTAGGATAATATATATTTAAATTATAGGATAGGGCAATATAATCTTTTAAATTTTGCTAGAAACTTTTAATTATATATCTCCCTCTAAATTAACACAGAGATATGTAAAATTTTGCAAAGTTGTAAACAATATTTAGATAACCCAAATCCCATTTGGCATTTGCAGTTAGGCCCATGGATATTAGGCTAAGAGCCCCTTTCTAATAGCAAGTTTTGACTAGGATAAAGGTGAAGAGAACATGGGCACTTTATATGAATACTCTGAGAATATAGAGGAGGGGTTGAAAGCTGCCCATAACTCTAAAGTTAGAAAATAGAATGTATAGATGAATGAACATGGATTTAGAATCAAGTAGATATGAGATGTAATAAGGATGATAAAATAAGATACTTACATGAACATTACATTAGACAAAAATTCACAATAACTTTCTGCCCAGTCAGTCCCAGAAAACCAAATTCTATTCCTGACCAATCATTGCCTCTCACAGAGCTCCTGAAGTGAACGCATACAAACCACGATAAGGAAAACAATGGACTCTTCTATTATTATCCAGGACTTTGGACTCAAGAGCCAATCATGCAATATAGTGGATTAGGATGAATTGAATTATTTTATCCCCTCTTAGGCAGGCCTGTGTAGCCTAATCCTGCTAGAACTCCAAACATACAGAGGGGAGAAAAGAGGGAGGAAGAATCCCAAGGTACCTATTACAAGTTTTACATATGATAGGTATTCAGTAACTATATATTTTTTTATTTTACATTTTACCTTTATGATGACTTTTTTTTACATGTTTTAAATAGAAATAATTGAAGGATGATGATCTGTATGCACCATTGTATACATTTCCAAAACAAACAGAAAAACACATAAAAGTTAATATTAAAAAGACCCTACTTGGCAATTGTCTAAAGTTACTGACAATCTTTAGCAGTATTATTTGTCTATTTTACATGGCATATGGACTGAATGTAATTAGAAAAGAATTAATAGCTAACAGTAATTGGAAAATTTAGTAGTATTATTTATACTTATGATGCAAAAGTTAAAATAGCCTCGGCACTTTTCAAAAACCATTTTCTCCATTAATTAATGTAATATATGGCACAATTTTATTTTTAGGGACTTATTGTAAAAATAAATGTACGAAATACTGATTAGAATGCTGAGGAGAGGAAGAAATTTTACCCTCGAGGTTCTTTTGGCTAGTTTAATAATCAAATAGACATGAGACAGACTAATAAGAGAAAATGACCAACTTAATTACACACATATATTTGGGAATCTTGCTTAAATGAGATTTTCAGAGACAGAAAGGGAAATTGAGGTATATATGACATTCTGAGTTAGAAATGAGGTAAGGCATAGTGGGGCTTTAGCAAGTAATTGCAGGGAGAGCACATGTTCAGTAATTATTAATTTTACCTGCCATATATATAGGTAAAAAGTCCTTTCTGATAATTTAAAATCCTCTAGATAGTTAAGGGTGGAACAGACATTTCTCTTTATTCTATAGGGTCTTGGCTACATTTAGCTCAAAATAATCTATATACCACTGAGGCACATTCTGGAGTGGCTCATTCTGAACCTCTACAATACATAGATATATATCATGTAAAAATTGTCAAAAGCCAGAGATCTTAATTACATCTTAATTTTTACTATTGGTTTTGCTGCAAAGAATATTCAAATTTTAGAAAACAACTGACCATTTCTTAAAGAATTCATATCACCTTAGGCGTCGTCTTCCTTAAATTCTCCATATTCAAAAAAAATTGTTTCAATTTATCTAACAGAAAATCTAAATAAAATGCACTGTGTAATCTTCTTCACATAAAAGAAGTCTATAAGCCATCAGTAAAAGTGATATTGGCTCTACAATGTCACAAGAGATCTTAAATTCATAGTCTAGAATTGTGTCACATGATCACTCCTAAGTGTTAGGTAATCTGGGAAATGTAGTATTATAGCTGGATACTGAAATATCTCTGAGAACATCAGGGTTCTTTAATGAGAAGAAGCAATGCAGACCACACCACAATAATACATTTTTGTTTATTTCCATTTTTTAAATCACTAGTCTATTGTGTGCTCTTATGGGCTGAATTGTGTCACCCTCAAAATTTATATGTTAAAGTTCTAACCCTGTATTTGGAGAAAGATCTTTAAAAAGAAATTAAAACGAAGTATTAGAGTTGGGTTTAATTCAATATAACTGGTGAGTTTGTAAAAAGAGGAGATTAGGACACAGGCATATACAGAAAAAAAATTATATCAGAACAAAGGAGACAGTCATCTATATGTCAAGAAGAGAGGCCTAAGAAGAAACAGATTCTGCTGACACCTTGATCTCAGACTTCTAGCCTCCATATTTGTAAGAAAATATGTTTCTGTTTTTGTATGCTTGTGATACTTTGTTATGGTAGGCCTAGAAAACTAATACATCTACAAAAATAAATCCTTATTAAAGAACTGTATAACGTCAAAAATGACAGTATCTTATAATCCTGACTCAAAAAAAATTTAATGAGAGGTATTCTATGTATAAGTTCATAAAATATTAGTCTATTTTTCTAATATGTGCATTATAACTTTTAAAATAGAAATGGAATCAAACCATGTATATTTTGACTGCTTGCTTGTAATTTTATGATTTAATTGTGTTTAAAATTTAATTAAGTATCTAATCCCCTATTCTTATGCATGTGGGTTATTTTTTCCTATTAATTAGTTTTGTTTTTTGTTTCCTTCCTTTTTTCTTTCTTTCTTTTCCTTTTTTTTCTTTTTCTTTCTTTCTTCCTTCCTTCCTTCCTTCCTTCCTTCCTTCCTTCCTTCCTTCCTTCCTTCCTTCCTTCCTTCCTTCCTTCCTTCCTTCCTTTCTTTCTTTCTTTCTTTCTTTCTTTCTTTCTTTCTTTCTTTCTTTCTTTCTTCTTTCCTTCCTTTCTTCCTTCCTTCCTTCCTTCCTTCCTTCCTTCCTTCCTTCCTTCCTTCCTTCCTTCCTTCCTTCCTTCCTTCCTTCCTTCCTTCCTTTCTTTCTTTCTTTTTTTCTTTCTTTCTTTCTGGTTTGGTTTTACTGTTATAAAAGAATGTTACAATTCAGAGCCTTATAAGCTCTTTTTGGGACTCTATTATTCAGAATAAATTTTTAGAAGTGAAATTATTGAATCAAGTTGTTAAGATCTAATATCTTTGAGAGTTACTAACCTAATTAATCATTGATATTCAAGGTAGGTAAAAAATTACATTTAATCATTGCTATGCTCTGAAGTAATTTAAGTATTAGTGAGTTTTGCAAGGAAACTACTTTACATTTAGCTGATTATATAATGTACAGTTTACAACACACCACGTTTTTAATATGAGGTTATTTCATTTTTATCCTGGTCCTGCAACTTTAAAAAATTGTTAATATCATATTTTTCAGCCAGAAAGAAGTCAAAATACTTGTGATTACCCATTTGTACAAAATATTTGATATTGGTGAAATTATGTAAAAATGAATTACATCTGCCCTAAAGAAAGAGAATGAATGCAATCAAAATGAAGTGCTACAGATATACCAAAAGCAGAGAGCTTCCAGGGTGATCAAAAGCAACTTGATTAGTACTTGAAGAATGAACTTCAAAATTTTCTCAAGCCCTAACTAAATATATTCCCCTCAACTGCTTCCAGGACTCTTTCACCATGCAGAAAAAAAAAAAAAATCAAATACACCCATGCTGTCAATGTGCTCATGGTATCAATCGTCATCCAATAGAATGACACACTAGAGTCTGACAGTCAGGCAGAGTGAATTATGTAAAATATGGAATGTTACTCTCAGAAGCAAGAAAGCCTAATATACCAATAGCACTGACAGTGACATCCTTCCTCATATCAGAAGAGATAAAGAGGAGTCAGCTTCCTTGATTATAGTTTAGATAAAATGATTTCAGATTACCTTATAATGTTAATATTGAAAAATAACAAGAATTTATTTTAGAAACAGAAACTAGATTAAATTACAATGCATAATAATTATATTTTGTTGAAAGTCAGTCTTATACTTTTAAAGATGACATATTTGAGATTTAAACATTCTAAGATTTTTTTGCAAACATCTTCACTACATTTTGCCCCTATGTACTGAATTATCTTTTCTTGTAGGATATTTTGTGTTTTAACGTGTTTTTGTGTGTTATACATTGTATGTGTGTTATGTTATGGAAGTTCCTGTTTCCTAGATACCGATTTTGTGTCAGGTCTTATGCCACACTGATAAATGTGCAAAATGTGAACTGGTAAAAGATAATCTGAGATATTCAAAAATTTTCAAAAATTTATCTGAGCAAAACTCAATTAAAATTACGCGGTGCCAAACCAGAAGTGATTAGGGATGCTCCATCCAAAGGGTTGTGGAAAGACTTTTACAGATTAAACACAGAAACAAAGTAAGAACATTATTGATTGGCTATAGCTTAAAGCCAAGCTGGTTGTTTATGATTGGCTGCTTAGATTTGAACTTCATAACCTTGAAGCATTTACAGGCTTAGATTTTGGTTTGATTATATAGCCTGCCATGACATAAGAGCCACCTCAGTCAAACGGTGTCCTTGTTTAATTTACAGTATCTTTATCCCCATTTAACAGGAATAGAAAGATACTGAAGTTCAGAGACATTTGATACCTCTAAGGTAGCTGACTAATAAATGGTGGAGTCATTACTTGTCAAACTTGAAATTTAAATTTTTTCATGTAATATGAAGACATTCAGTGACTTGTCCTAAGTCACTGAACAAGTGATTGACAACCAGGATTAGAATTCTGGGCTTTGTCTGTTGATTGTATGTACAGATCCAAGAGTCAGTGATCTGATTAAGTTTGTGCAGTGGGACAGGAATAATTCAAAAAATGTTTCTATATGTAACCTGAAATATCAATTTCAAAATAATTTTTTTAAATGTGTTTGTGTGTGCATGCCTATGTGTGCATTGTTTTAAGGGAATCACATATTTTTCTTTGTAACTCAGTTTAGAAAAATCTTTCTGAAGAGAATTAATTTGAGCCCTGTGCATGGGAAAGTTTACTAGATTGGAAAAGAAAAATTAATGGTTTCTACCTCTGAGAACTGTCATTATTTTATCTATCATTTATTGCAGGAATAAAGAGTAGCATTAAATTTCATCATCCATCCATCACTACCCTCAGAATGGATTGATTAAAGTTTAGGTAGTGTGAAATTGCTACACATTCGTCTGTCTATGGATTTATGCTTGAAAAATTGAAAAAGTAAGAAAGCTTATTGTAGGATATGGCCTGGTCGATATGATTTTTAGGCATGACGATTATTTTAGCCATAGAGATAATCATAAAAAAATTAGATGCTTCTTGTGCGGTCTTAACAGTATCAGAAATATCTACCAAAGTTCACCAAAGATGTTGATAAATATTCAAATAACTTATACAAAATAAAATGAGATAAAATATCATGTTGAAAACTTGCTAGAGGTTTATCTGGCAAGAAAAAAATGAAGAAACCAGAAACTAAGACTATAAGTGCTTATATGATAGTTCATAGAATCAGTTATAATATAAAATTTTGAAAACATTAAATGTTCAAAAAGCTATTGTATTAACTGAATGATGATGCAGTACCTTTTAGTACACCCTAGGGAAAAAAGTTATCACAAGGCATCAGAATAGGGGTATTAAGTTGCTCATGTAACAATTGATGTGCTGCTAAGTATATAAAATAGATATAGACAGTAACAAAAGCAAGCAAGCAAACAAACAAAACATTTTTAATACAAATATACCATTTGCAGAGTCTAGTCTCAGTACCTGGAGTAAGTAGGTTGGAATTCCTTCCCAGACAGAGTAGTAGGACTTCATTCAGACCTCTGATGAGCTGTGCAGAAATACAAAGTTAGGGCAAACCCATACACAAACATCTAGACAACCCTATCATTCTGGAAAGATGATACTATGACCAAAAAATAAAAATAATAATAAAAAAAACTTCTAGGTATACTGTAGAATCACTTGTCCTCATATTCCTGTTTCTCTCCTTAAGAAGCTATAGTTCCCAATTTCTAATACATTTTTTTAAATATACACAATAAATTTTTTTTTTACCATAATCCCCATGTTTTTCTTCCCCTCTAGGCAGACAAGCTATTCAAAGAAGGTGAGAAATGCTTGAGCTATTACTGTGTGGGGTTTTCCCAAAATCACAAAATGCAAGAAGAGATGCAACTAGTGTTAAATACAGCAAAGTATATTTTACATCCAGATTTTAAATCAAGAAATTACAAAATAAAAAAAAATAAAATATCCATTAAACACATAAAAATGTAAAATAATAATTATTATCTGCTTAGTAGATAATACTGAATTTCCTCTTTTTACTTTTTAAAGATTAAGTTAATTGTTGTAACATTTTTAATATAATTATATAATTTTCAGATGTACATTCTAATTTGACATCTGCATATTCTATTGTGTTTACCACCCAAAGTACAGTTTTCTTCAGCTACCATATAGTTGATCTCCTTTACTCACTTCACCCTCCCATTACCCCCCTATATTTGACCCCTTTTACTGCATCTACCTCCTTACTCCTCCCTCACCCTCTATCCTCTGGTAACCACTAGTCTATAGTCCATGTCCATGAGTCCCTGTTTGTTTGTCCTGTTCATTTGTTGCTTTTAGGTTTTATCTCACATATAAATAATATCATGTGATTTTCAACTTTTTCTGTCTGGCTTATCTCACTTAGCATGATTATCTTGAAGTCCATCCATGTTGTTGCAAATGGCAGTATTTCATCTCTTCTTATGCCTGAGTAATATTCCATGGTATTTATGTACCACAGCTTCCTTAGCCAATCATCTATCATAGGTCACTTTGGTTGCTTCCATGTCCTGGCCACGTAAATAACGCTGCTGTGAACATCAGTGCAAATATCTTTTCGGATATGATTTTTCAAGGCTTTGGGGTAAGTAGTCAGTAGAGGAATTGCTGTATGATTTGGTAGATCAATTCTTAGTTTATTGAGGAAACTCCATACTGTTTTTCATACTGGCTGTACCAATCTGCAGTCCCACCAGCAGTGTATGAGGGTTCCTTTTATTTCACATCCTCTCGAATATTTATTACTTATCCTGATAATAACAGCTATTCTAACAGGTGTGAGATGGTATCTCATAGTGATTTTGATCTGCATTTCCCTAATATCTAGCAAGGTTGAACATTTTTTCAAATATTTGTTGATCATTTGTATGTGCTCTAGGGAAACGTGTCTGTTCAGGTCCTCTGCCCATTTTTTGATCGAATCCTTTGTTTTTTTTGTTGTTATTGAGTTATATAAGTTCTTTGTATACTTTAGATATTAGGTCCTTATTGGAAACATTGCTTGCAAATATACTTTCCCATTCAGATGGTTCTCTCTTTACCTTGTTGACAATTTCTTTAATAAGCAGAAGCTTTTTTATTTTAATGTAGTCCCATTCATTTATTTTAGCTTTTATTTCCTTTGCATTTGAGGTCAAATTAATAAAATTCTCTTTTAAGTCCAAGGTCTTTTAGTTTCGTTCCTATGTTTTCTTCTGTACATGTCGTTCATTTTCTTCTGTACATGCCTTAACTCCATTCCCCTTTGCGAATTTGGATTTTTAAATCCTCCCCTTTTCAGTCATTGTTATCTCAATTTGTCTCTATACATGCTGAATATTCATTACTATCTTGCTATAGCAATTCTCTTCTTATTTTTTAAGCTTATAATGCCCTGTTCTTAGTAAGGGTTGCACTCCTCTGCTTCTATATGCCTGATAGTCGCTTTACTCCTAATTATGTATTTCTTTTGGTCATTTTGTTTTAGTGAGATGACTCCTTTCAGTATATCCTGTAGTGCAGGCCTCATAGTGGAAAATTTCCTCGATTTTTGTATGTCTGGAAAGGTCTTAATTTCTTCATCATATCTAAAAGGAGAGCTTAGCTGGATACATTATTTTAGGCTGGTAATTTCTTTCATTTAATAGTTTAAATATTTGATTCCTTTCTTTTCCGGTTTGTAAGGTTTGTGCTGAGAAATCCAAGGATAGTCTAATGGATTTTCCTTTATAAGTTACGTTTTCTTCTTCCCAGCTGCCCTGAGAATTCTGTTTTTGTCATTGATTTTTGATAATTTTAATACAATGTTTCTTGGTGAAGGCCTTTTTGTGTTGAGATAATTGAGTATTCTATTGACTTCTTGAATTCCAATCTTCAACTCATTCCTAAGATTTGGGAAATTCTTGTGAACTATTTGTTTGAAAATGCTTTCTATGCCCTGCTCTTTTTCCTCGCTTTCGATAATGCTCATCAATGTTATGTTTTCTGTCCTGATGATATTAGCTAGTTCTTGATTTTCTCTTTCATTATTTTTTATTCCTTGGTTATCTCTTCTTTCTTCTGATTTATTTCTAGATTTCTGTCTTCAATATCACTGATCCTTTCCTCTATTTGGTCAATTCTATTTCCCAACCTTGCTATTTCATTTTTCTACTCTTGCAGTGTGTTCTTCATCTCCAGAGGTTCTGTTTGGTTTTTATTGAGGGGTTCAATCTCCTTGCTCTGCTCTTCTAAAATTTTTTTTTCAATTCCTGAAATTGTTGACATGACTCGTTTCGAAATGCACTGAATTTTTTTAGAAGTACCATCCTGAATTCTCTGCCATTTAAATGGCATATTTCTATGTGTGTAAGCTTGTTTTCTGGAGATTTTTCTCTTTCTTTCTGAGATGCCTTGCCACCTTGGTTGTTCATGGTGTTTAATGTTCTATTTCTCTGCCTTGTCATTAATGAAAATGTATTCTGTTTTTTTTTTTTCTAGAAAGAAGATTTATTATATAAAGATCTCTTTAGCCTGCTGAAAAGAAGGTGCTTTTATTTTGGTTTTCAGTAGGTGGCGTCTAAGCCCTTTGGATCCCTGCTTTATATAAAGCCTAAATAATGCCTTTTAATTTTCTTATAGATATTTAATCACTCTTGCTACCCTCAGTTTCTGTTCCTGTCAGTGTTAGCGACAGTCTCTGCAGTGTTTACTCAGATTCTCCTGGCGCTCTGTGATGATTGGTCTCAGAGGGTATGGTGGGATAGAACCTCTGGGTTGGGAGCTGGGGGCTGCTGCTCAGATTCAGTTTTGTAACCATGGCTGGTAAAAACAACTTGATTTTTGGCATCTTGTCCCACTTCTCTGCTTTCTGCCCTGATTACTGAGCCATACCACTGGCTGCTTAGAACTCACAATTCTCCCAGGCAGGGCTGTTTAGGGATCTCGCTGCATCTTCTCTCCTCCCCTTCCTCCTATTGGCTGCTGAAAGAGGCAGCTTTTTTATTTCTCTGAGTTCACTGCCTGACACCTGGGGTTCTGCCCTGTGGTAGCTCTTATGCACAAATCCCATGTTCAGATGTGCTGGTGTGCACTTTGAGTGTTTTATATTGAGTTTTAGATGTTCAGTTTATTGTTGTTTCAAGGGGAGATATCTGGGGACATCTCTCACTCCACAATATTTTTCCAAAACTCTCCTGAAATTCTTATATTCTATTGATATATAACTATAACTATTGATAGTATAAATACTAATTACTCTTTAGGAGAATAGTTTAGAAATATGCTACAAGAACTGAAAAAAGGTTTTTTTTTGACTATTTGGTAATAGATGTGAACATTTATCTTAAGAGAGAAATCCTAAATAAGAGAAAAATATTCATAAAAATGTTTATTTCTCTATTATTTACAAAAAAAACCCCTTTAAGGTCTCATGAAAAGAGAATAGCATATTAACATGATGGAATTTTATATATCTTTTCAACTACTAAATTTATTGGTGATATAAATACACAGTCTTCTCAATTATCTCCTCAGTCAGAACCATGTCAGCTATTTCCTCCACTGCCTGCTAAAATTTTGAAGATGCTGCAAGGCATGAATTGTAACAAACAACACAGCAGTCATTTTTCAAAATATTTTGCTATTTCATTTACACTTCTACTCTCTAAGTTCTCTCTGATATGCAAAAGATCTGTACTGTCTCCCCCTGATCTTTCTCCCTTCACCCAATTTATCACTTCTTTTCTTCTGCTCTTAGCTCCCACACTTCCTTTTGTAATTCTAGTCTTCTATAAATTATCACAGTCAGAAGCACAGAAGACTATCTATGCAGACACAGAAAGGAGTGGGAGTTCTCAGTATTTATTGTTTAATATTTTTATTTCTATCACATAATTGAGAATAATCTTGGTCTCAACCTGATTAAAACTAAAATTATTCTATGATTCTATTTTACATAGAAATAAGTTCAAAGTAATGTTTTATCTTTAATAAAATATTAAAATAAAAATAAAAATATGTAAAAGGAAAAAGAGATTACATGTAAAGTTTCATAGATTGGAAGGATATATTTTTTAAAACATAATTAATAATAAATTGAACAAATAATTTTTTGTCTATTAGAATACAAAATCTAAAAATCTAAGGTTATGGAGTTAATTTTTCTATAAATAATCTTGTAAAAATTGGCAATTTGTAAAAACATGTAAAATCAACTTTACTCTTAATAACATAGGTAGAAATAAATGTAAATAGTTTATAAAAACAAAGGAAGCATTTTAAAAACTGGAAGGAAACATAGAAAATGATTGACTTAGGTTGGAGAAATTTTCTTAAACATGAAAAGGACTGTTACTAATTATGAGTATTTTAGACCAGTAAGATAACAACAGTCATAATAATTATTAAAGCAAATATCAGACTGAAAATTTTTTTAGACCAGTATTAAAGATAATGGTTTAATATGCTACATATGTAAAAATTTTTATAGATTAATTAAAAACATCTTAACATTCCATGTAAATAAAAAGATAATTCTTAGAAAGAAATGCAAATCACTTAAATACATAAATTGTTCATTCTTGTGAATTAAAAAAATGTTTAAAACACATTATAATTTCCTAATGTAGTTTACAAATGTAATTAATATATTTTGAAAATAAATAATGTATGAATAATGGATATTTTATATGTTCTTGAGATGTCAAAAATAGAGATATTATGCCATCAATTTCAGTGACCCACATGTCCTGCAGTTCAAATGCTACTCATAAACTGAAAAAGTTACATAAATGATTATTTGTATCTACAATGTTAGCAGTTAACAAAAGTATGGATCAAGAACAATATCTTCAAGTTTTTCTAGATATATTTTTCAAAATCGAGTTTCTCAGAACCTTACTTCTATATTTTAAGATTTAACCATTTTATTCTCATTTAAATATTATGCATGATATTTTAATTCAACTATATCCAAAGCAAACTTCCAACTACATGGTATGTAATAATCTTTAGCCATCTTTATAAATCCCCTCAACCTGCTGTTTGTGTAATTTTAGATTTATCAGATTATTGAAATGATCTGAGGGTTAATTTGTCTCTTTCTCACCCCATGCTATTTTAATTAAACACACTATTTGCTCATTTGCACACCCATCCTATAAGATGATCTCTTCCTGCCATTCTCTGACATGTCTATACCTCATACATGCACAAAGAATTCACATGAACAGTATTCACATAGCAAATCGTGCTCTGCCTGGCCAAAAAGGAACTGAGAAATGTATACAGATCAGCATAACCCAGGAAAGAATCAGGGCTAAGATGCCTACACAGGGTTATTAACTGATCATCCTGCTCTGTATACACAGAGTTAATCTCATATTGAAACTTTTCCTGAGTGGTATAATCACTCTCCTATTCAAAATCAACTGCTGAATCATGACAGTCTAAGTCATGTCAAGACCAGAAGATAGTGTAGAATTGGGGACCACACTCAGATGATTTAGATACAGCTCAGGAAAGAAATAGAAATTACATTAAATTTAACAATGGTTGATACATAAAACTGTATTAATAGAAAAATGTGAATATCAATTTTCTATTCAGGAGAGAAGAAGGTATGGTTGATTTTGAAAGCAAACAATTAAAATCATTATTTTAATTTGTTCATCTGAGGTTATAATGGCATTTGTGTAGGTACTAAAGACACATCAGAAGTTTTTCCTCTGAAGAACAAGTTTCTTCTTCAGACCTTTTGCCTAAATTGTGAAATTATCCCCAAAACAATCCAGAGTAATTGTCCATTTAATTTGGCATTTTCTATAACATTGGTTTTCCAAAACTAAAGATTTTTCAAGTAAAACCAGTGATGTTTATGTCCAAAAGATTTTCTTAGGTGATTGGTTTGCTGCCATGGGTTTGGATTTTGAACCAGTCATTGAAATATATTATAGATCCAGGCCAATATTCTATTCTAAACACACTGTAATCCTTTCAGCTACTCTCTTCACTTAGAGCCGTGATTCTCAGTACAGTTGACTGATTTACATTATGCCTGATCACATAGAAAAAAGTAGTCTGGAAAGAATCTCAAAAATCCAATAAAGTAGAATAAAGGTACATGTCCATGTTCATATACATGCACACTCACACACACACATGTCTTAAAGATAAGGTCTTCTTTTGACAATATTAATGATGAATAATTGTGCAATACTTTTTATTTGGTTATCAAATGGACATAATTTACTTGATGAATAAGTTACAAGCTTAAGTTCTATTTTGTTAGGATTTAATTTAATTCTGGCTTTTTTTTTTAATCATACAATAATGAAGCCCAGATATAATCTTGCATTACCCTGGGTATGTAAAAAACCAATTATGGTATTCATTTAAAAGGTCAAAGACCTTTTTACCAAAGTTGCTTAATTTGGTTATATTATAAAAATACCTGTTAATGTGTAAGCTCTTCCTAGTTGCACAGGAAGATGTTTTCTCTAATGCCCTCTTGTAAATTTATTATCAACCCTAATCTTAACCCTTGCACACACATACAAACCTCATGAAGTTTCAGCATATCACAAGGATGAAAAAATATGTGACTATAAAAAAGATGACAGATATTATAAGTAATCTAAGATGTAACTGTAAAAGATGAGAAATCATATATGCAAATTGTGAGGCAGAAGTCACACTTCTCTGTGGTGATAGGACAAAGATTGCATCATTTTTACTAATAAAGAATATAGTTTATAGAATGGTCTATTTTACTCTTTATGAATGAGGGTTACAGTGTTATATTCTAATGCCTTTCTCCTTTAAACACATGTAATGCCATTTGACAAAACAACTTTTCAAGTGCCTTTATGTAATTTGTTTTGTACTTGCTATGTGATTGTCACAATATTAATTATATCAGGCAGAGGAAAAATCTCTTAAAGAAACTAGTTATATTTTTAACAGAGAAGAAAATTATTAAATGTACATAAAATATGTAAAATAAAACTATGAAAATTAACTATAATAGAATATTGGTATACACGTGAATAGATAATTCACAAAATAAAGAAAATACAAAAAACAAAACTCAATGACAGGAAATCTCATGAAATAATTTATACATCAGATTACTGGTGAAATTAAAATTAGTAAGCCTTCAAATGATAATTTTTTCAATATGCATAGATGTCTTTAAATAGTCACATTCTTTGACCTAGTAATTCCATTCTTAGGCAATAATATTAAGAAATTAACAAGAGAGAAAATCAGATATTTTACAAGATTGAATACTACAGAATGATTTATAATGAAGAAAGATTTAAAACAATGTTTTTGTAATTAAAGGTCTATAATGTATTTATCTAGAGGAATACTATGTAAAAATGAAGAATAACATTTTAAAATCTAGCTATTTTATTTTATTTATCTTTCAAATTTAATAATGTAGAATTCTATTATGTTAAGCAAAAGGAAAGTTACATAAACACATATTGAGTAAGAACTCAATTGTATAAGTATGTAAAAAGATAAAATTTATTATGTTAGCTGAATTTCCCCAGCTATGTCTCTTCTCTTTATATATCTTAATTATTCACTTTATTCTCTTACCTTTATTATGCCAAATATAATGAAGAAAGAGTGAATATGATACCCATCAATTCCCAGGTGCAAGAAAGAGTATGTAAACATCTGCATATTGGTGAGCATTTCTAACTTTGAAGGAGAAAAAGAAGTTAACCCATGTGTCAAAACTTCTTTGATCAAATAGCTATTTGTGTCATATATATTATATGTAGATAGCATATAATAATTATTGGCAGATTTAGGTTTCAGAATACTCCTTTTCTAATATATTTTATTTTGATTTTTCTAACAAATATACTAGCCTGTATTTTCTAAAACTGAATTGTTTGTACATCTTCTGAGACATGTTTTACATGTTTCTTAAACCCAAAGTTTTACAAACAATTCGGAATAAATTTGCATGTTTATTTTTATTACTTTAAAAGGTAGAAAAGTATTTGATTGTGTTACTACAGGAACAGAGTGCTAAAATCTGTAGAGACAAAACAATTAAATTATTCCACGAAATTTGTCTTTTTATTTTATTTTTTTTTAGAATTTCTGGACATTTCTATAGGTCCCTCTATAGGAAAGCCATTTTTCAACAAAAAACAGATCAAATATATTTGATTGTGAAATGATATTCAATTTATATTTTCCATATCTTCATTGCTTGGTTTTCTGTTTTAATTTTAGCTTCTCTCGAGTCATATTTTTCTTTCTCCTTTTTTTTTAAGAAAATATTTGTAGCTATCATAAATATACTGACCAGGGAGTCTCAAACCAATTAACTGCCCTGCTTAATGAAATCCAGCTTAGTTTTTGCAGTTGAAACAACAACAGAAATGATGTTATGATAAAATTAAATTAAAATGGAGAGATTATATGATCATACATAACTATATTGATTCTTTTTTATGATTTCTTGTGAGAATAGAGCACAGCAAGACTATATTTAATTAGACTAAAAAGTAGTATAACCCAGTGGGTTATATATGCATTAACTGAATCAAATATTACTAAGTATTATGTAAATTTATTTTAATGCCAAGGTTTTGGTTATGCATCAAAATGTATTCAGTATCTGTTATGTACCAGCAAATACTTAAGACTTGACACTTCATTATTGACAAAATAAAGCATAGTTTTTGGATATGTTGCAGCATGTCTAAAGAAAAGACACATATTAAACTTACTTTTTACCTATAATTACAAAGTTTGACTACCTACAGCCTAGAATCACTACGTAATTATCACATCTTTGAATTATTTTATTCTTATGAGGACTCAATTCAATTTATTTATTTCTTCTTTCTAGAATTCTAAAGCCACATGACTTATATTTATACATACATCTATATATTTATACATACATCTAAAGAAATTTTTCTTTATATTTAAATATGTATTCTAGATTTAGCTGAAATTTTCATATAAATTATGTGAAATTTTTTGACCACGTACTATGTCAGGTATGAAGAAGGAAAAGTAATGAATTCATGGTCTTCAATCTCCATCTAGTAAATTTTTAGAGATACAAGTGGAGCTGGATCCTCTAGTTAAATGGTGGCTTAATTCAACCTTACTTTCCTTGAGAAAAGAATTTTAACCAAAAATAATAGCAAAAAGTTGGATAATTTTAATCTTTGCATGCAGTTCATAAATATTAAAATACTTATAAGCAAATGTTTTTATAATTTTTCTTCTAGTTTCTTCTTTAATTGTTTTAAATTATTAAACTGAGACCCACACACTTTACTAAGATTACACAAAACTGAAGCCTGAGTCTTTTTTGCCTCCATTAAAGCTATATTCATAAAACAGTGCAGCCTATCAAATGTCTTAAATTGCTTATATTTTCAAACATTTTTCCCCAATAAATTGAATCTAGAACATCTCACTTCGGTGTCCAAATCATTCATTATTTTTATTTTAAGAGTATGTCACTTAAAGAATTAAAAGGATTGTTGGAACTGACAAGTTATAGCAGATAATTTCTTGCATGCATTAAAGACCAATTTATATAGATTTAAAATCTGGCAACAGTTTTGCACACATTTTAGAGCTTCACATATTACATATTACATTAAATACATGTAATCAACAACATTAAATTGGTAGCAGAGAAAAAATCTCCTTCACTTCATGAAAAGGAAGAGGAATCTATGTCACAGCAGACATTGCCATGTTGCAGTTTGCTTTAGTCATAATAGTGATGGTAGTAGTTTTTTTTTTCTTTTTAATCTAATGGATAGATCATCTCTTTCATGCAAAGGTAAAGAAGCATCTGCCAAAGTTCCTTACAAATTTTATTTTATGTTTTTGCTTCATTTACAAAGGATTCTAAACTATAAATAATAATTTTATGCTTGATTATAAAGAAAATGTATAACTGCAATATAAGAAAACCAACTGAGGAAAACAATCACAATTATAAAATCTATTCTTATGACTTGTCTGTTCATAGTTCCCTCTTAAACTATGCTTTTAATTTATCTCTTGAGAAGACAAGAGTAACCTCTTCCTTATAATGCAATCAGTCTATGGAAGTGTATACACTACTCACTGCTATGGTCTGCACATACATTTAAACTGATTTGAACTCAATATTTATTTGGTGGTGCTGAGTCTGTGGTCTTTAAATATATGATTTTGACAGATCAAAGGCCATTTTTTAAAAGAGGAAAATACTATGATCTAACCAGCTATGACTGTTTTCTCTCAACAGTCACATTTTTGATTTTCTCATATGGTCAAGCAGGTTTTCCCAAGAATTGTTCTTATCAAAACTGAAATCAATGGCATATTGTTACCACACTTTTTCTCTGGTCCTGAATAGCTATATATTTCTAACAAAACATCATACAATTAATATATAAAAGCATACAATATAGATGATCTCTCTCTTTAATCTCCTAATTAAATTTATATAAGCATTTTCTTTCCTTTCATAATGACTGCTGTGTTGTGACATGAATATATTAAGACTGCATCTGTGATGGAACACTGCTTGTGTTCCACCATAGAAGATAAATATCAGAACCCATAAGATAAGGGATCTTCAGAAGTCAAGTTGATCATGTTAAAATAAGATATTTTAGTCTTATAATCCATAGGCCTTTTTAAACTGTCTTTAGGAGAATTCAGTTGATTTTCTGACATGTAGTCTTTCTGAGGAATACGACCACATTGCACATTTTTACAAAATTTTATAAGTTGCTGATTGAGTCCAACTTTCAAACAAGGAAATCAAGTTGATTCTGCCCTGTAGCAAAAGTCTCTATGAATTTGACAAACACATAGAAGACATTGAGTTCAAAACATAACCCTATAGTAAACTCTCAAGAATCTCTTTCCAAAGTATTTCCATTCTGGATGTTCCCATATGAGAAGTCTGAATTCAATTAACTGCTATTTAGTTCAAAGGCAAACTACTCAGTCCAGCTTCCAACTGTGTGTGCTGAGGCACACACTGCCCCTCACTCTTCCATGTAGCACCTATGAGAGCTAATGGCAGCTGTAGAAGTTTACTTTGGAAAATATTCATTTAGCAATAACACGTAACATTTTTTTCTGCTATTGATTTTAAGAGTCAATTCTATACAGTAGAAAGCTTCATTAAGGTTTGTAAATTTAAGTGAATGCTGCATGTAAGGCCATGAACATATTTGTTTGAAACTCTCGTTGAAATATATATATATATATATATATATATATATATATATATATATATGTAAACAAATTTGTCATAAGCATCATGTCTATCTTGTATTCCCTTCAAAATGAAGACAAAAGTTTTAAATACCTTCTAAAATGTAGTCTGGGAAGAAAGGAGATTACAAAAATGTTCATGGCCCTTTAAAAAAAGTCGAGTATACAACATATGTAATTATTTTGCAGGGAAATGCTGCCAATTAAAATCAAAATTATTCTATTAGAATACACACCTGCCACTGCACAAACAGTCCATATCTTGCCGAAGAACTTAATTCTGGAACAAAGCTAGACCCCTAGTTTATCTCTTGAGGAATGTCCAATTTAAAATCCTTCCTTATTCTCACCTATGTTGATTACTGATTTCTCTCAGAGTAATGAGAGGATACCAAAGGAAAAGCATAGTTTTTTCATGATAGTTACCTCTGCAGACTTTATAGTCCTGGATGGAAAAAGAATAAAAATCATACTTCAAGTTTCTTCTCGAAGTATGTAGAACTCAGTTATCCCTGTTCTCAGGTTACAGAATTTTAATGAAGACCTCAAAGTAGAGAATATTTTAATCAACATAGGAAGAGGATAAATCAAAAGTACCTTTCCTTTCATTTTGAGCAATAGTCTTCTGGAACTTTACTTAAAAATATTTTAAATATCACCTTTTTCTTGAAATCATTTCCATGTTAAATGAGATTATTTTCCCATAATTGTCAAATATTGTGCCCTATCTACCCATATTCAAAAAATTGATGTATACTATAGCTTAACATCAACAACAGTCATAATAACAAAAATAGCAAAGAAGTTAAAATATATAGAGCATATTTATTCTATAACAAACACTAAGCAAAATAACCTGTTGCTCATTAATTTATATAAATATCAAAAACTCACAAGAACATTTTCAATTTATAGCCAATCCCTGGCACCAGTGCTATTAATAATTTATTCTCTTTCTTGGTATATAACTAAAACATATTGAATTTTTTTTATTACATAGTAAACTACAAAAAATAAAATAAAAATTATCCTTAATTTCACTGCCTATATATCCCTTACTCACTTAACCAATAATACTATATTATGTAGTTAGAAAACTCAAACAGTATGAAAAGGGACAAAATGAAAAGTGTGAGCCTCTTTTTCCAATTTAATGTGATGAGAGATATTTAATTTTCATTTTATGTCTTCTCATTTGGGGTGTGTGTGTGTGTGTGTGTGTGTGTGCATGTGTAAGATATCTGGAATGAAGGCTGAATTCCATATGTAGATTGGTAAAGAGTGGGGAATAAAGACAGTTACAGAAAAAGTAAGTGATACAAGTGAAATGAGATTTCAACCATACTGGAAATTTTTGGTGTTAGACATAATAAAACTAATTTCCCCTCCCCCACCACACACTAGAACTTGAAGAAATCTTGTAGACAATGTTAGATGTCTTACAGAACCTAAGAAAAGAGAATTCTTCAACATATATTTAATTAGGTAGGAGGAGTAAGTTGGCCTCTTCTGAGATAGGAATTACAAAATGACATAAGGAGCAGTCTAAGGAAAAGAGATCAAAAGAAACTGAGAAATACAACCAAGTATAAGGACTTTTGTAGAAAACACAGAACAGAGCAAAAAATAAGCTAAGTGCTCCACACTGCATTTTTCTTCATTCATATTTTGACATAGTCTTAGAACTATGACATATTTGTGAAAATAGTAAAAATTATTCCCATACATCCTTGATCCACATTCACCAAATGTTAACATTTAAATAAAATTTTACTGCAGATGCTTACTCATCTCTCTTTCTCTATCATTCCCCTATGTATATATGGATGTATGAATGTATGTATGTACATATGTATGTATGTATTTATCTATCATCTATCATCTTATTTACTTATTTATAAATGGAATACATTTTTCCCGAACTATTAAAGAGTAATTTGCAGATAAGATAATGCTCTATCCCCTCCCCTAAAACTTCAGTGTGCATTTCATAAAAAATGAAGAACTATTTTACATAATCACAGCACAATTACCAAATCAGGCACTTAACATTGATTCAATATCATTATCTAATCCTGGGGCTGTCAAACATTCTGTTAGGGTCAGATGATAATTGTTTTAGGCTTTGCAGACCACATGGTTTTATCTCAACTACTCAACTCTGCTGTTATAATTCAAAAGCAGCCAGAGAAAATATGCAAATGAAAAGGCATGACTGTGTTCAATATAAATTCATTTTCGAACACAGGTAGTATGATGGCTTGGCTCATAGGTCATAGTTTTCTAGTCTCTAAACTAATATGCAGACCTTATTCAGATGTTCCTAATTGTCTATAGAACACCACTTATAGAAAAATGTCACTTACAAAAAAAGAAAATTTTTTTATCTTTGCAAGCACCAGACTTAGAATTAATCATTTATCTAAAGGAACCTTTGTTCCTTTTAAAGGAATGCTATTTAGAAACCAAGATATGTGAGCGGCTATTGCCATTGCTGCTAGGTTTTTATTGCTTCTAGTCTCTATCAGTGGGCAGAGCTGGGAAATACAATACATACATATGCATACACTCACATACATACACATAAATAGATACATAGCCTCATACATCTATATTTATTTCTATATATAAGTATATGTATATATGTTCCCAAGAGTTCACACTAACACCTTTAATTCCACTCCAACATGTTAAGATTTAGTCTATTCTTCATTCTTCTTTTCATTTTTTAACACTCTGATAGGAGAAAATTAGCTCTTATTATCCATGCTGTATTTACTTATTTGCTCAATCTCAGAATATATAAAAGTAGTTTTAGGACACCTTGCCTAAAATTCTGAAAGGGAGAATTGGTTTATGAGAAAAACTCTCAAAGAGAAATAGGGCATAGACCTCACAGAAACAGAACAAAGAAGACAAAACTCTTGAGGTGATGGCTCAGTTACTAATTGCAAGAAAGACTGTAAAAAAGAAACAAGAAACAAAGGAACAGAGAAATCACCGTTTTCAGTCTCATACAAACAACATCAACAACAGAGATTTTCAGATACAAAATACCCTACAGAAAACATGTACTGAACTTAAATTCTTTGCAGAAATTGAACCCTGGGGTTCAGAGAACATAATAGCAGCGTATGTAAGGAAGGCAGAAAAAAATTGTTGAGTTCATTTGAATAAATCTTGTGTCTTTTTTCCTAAGAAAAATAACTAAAGCCACATGAAAAGCAGTCTTAACAGTGCAAAAGTCTGTTATTTCTTCACCAAGAGAAATTAACAGAATTGTAATGTTTACATGAGCTCTCATGTGGCAGTGAGCAGTGGATCAATGCAATACAAGCCTGTACCCAATTAAAAAAATCTATTACACATTTCTCTCTTTCATCACTTTTCATTGCTTACTTCAGATGCAGGAAAATGTGAATCTCCATAAGCTCAAATGTTCTCTACATACATTATGGTAACATCACGCTGAAGTTGCTGCTTATTTTGGCAACTACACATTGCTATCTAAATATCTCTTAGATCTTGCACCATTTCTTCAATACTATGTTTGCTGCTTTTTAAGGCCAAGATATGTGTTGTGAAATTATAAGGGTTTATTTTTAAATTTATTAAAATACTCTTCTATTAATTCTATAATTTTTCTTGACAATCATTCTCAGAATAACATATCACAAGCATTATTGAGTGCCCCATCCTTTTACATTTATAAACATATGTTAAGTACTCAGCATATGCTACCTGGTTTTTATTTAACTAATCCTCTTAAAATTCCTGACATAGTTGCTATAATTATCTGCATTTTACAGATTTGAAAATGGAGACTCAGAGATGCTCAGTATCTACCTTGTGACAGAGTGAAAAGGTGGTAGAACTGGAGTTTCAATCTGATAATAGTGACCACACTTTTTATTTACATGGACCTATCTCTCATCATCCTTTGTTATAATGATATTGAATTTTCAATAACTTTTTTTACAAAGCCAAATTGTGCAGCACAATATTTGGTTGAGAAAGACTTAAGTATCACTCTCCCATTTTTCCTTATAAAATTTAAGTAACAGTTTAATTTAAGAGGTAGAAATAGCACTCTGCATGCATTTCATTATTTTAATATTAGATTTAGGAAATGACCAAATATATTTTTTCTATATATTCCAATTTTATAATATTGCCCATTTAATGAAAGCTTATAGTTGCTGAGTTCATAATACACACTAAGCACTAAGCTACACATTAAAATTAATTATCATTTAGCCCTAAGAACTTGCAAAACTCCAGGTGTATACATTTAGTTGCATATTTGACAATAACATCTAGATACTGACTAGTCACTTCTAACTGTGCATATTACTCCTCTCTGACAACCTATTTTACTCTTCTCCATCTCAGAATCAAGCACCAGTATTGTCTAATTGTTCAGCCCAGTATCCTAAAAGTCAGATTTGAGTGTATACAATTTATCAGTAAGTCCCATCAATTCAAATCTCCAAAAATGTAGCTTAAATCCAAATATTTCTCTCCATCTTTTTTTACTATCACCCCAATCCACAGTTATCTACTGCTTTTAGTCTTTTCCAGTCTCCCTGCCTCCAATCTTGATTCCTTCATCTCAGGGTAATGTGAATGATCTTTTGAAAACATCCATCAGATCATATTCATTTCTTGCTTAAATGTCTTTTTATTTCCCTTAAATTAAATCCCACAGCCTTTACCAAAGTCCCTGACTAATACTTCAATCTTGTTTCACATAAGTCTTTGCCCTTGTCATTTTCCTCTACTCGTAATATCCAGATTTTTCTCAGCACAGGGAATTTTTATTTGCTGTTCTTTTGACTTGGAACATTTCCCCCCTAGCTTTTCACAGAGAGCACATTTTAAATTCTCAGAGGGCTTTTCTTGATGACTCTATCTAAAATGATCTTCATTTATATACTGTAAACACATAATACTTATAATACATATAGTATGTATCATAATCTACACATTCATGTTGTTTATTAATTTATTGGCTATCTCCATAAACTAAAATGCACACTGTAAGAAGGAAAAACCATTGCCTACAAACATGTTTAGCATTATTTAGGTTTTAATAAATAGCTTTTCAATAAATGAGCTAATGGAAACTCACAACTCCTCTGTAAGTTACTATTACCTCATTCTGGGGCTAATAAAATCAAGGCTCAGAACATTATCAAAAACTTCTAAGTGTCATAAATCTAGTGAATCATGATACTGTGATTCAGACACAAGTCCGGCATAGTCTAGAGCCAAATCTCTAATCATTTTCAGCAAAACCCAACCTTTTTGGCACCAAGGACTGGTGCTCTTATGAGAATCTAATGCCTGATAATCTGAGGTAGAGCTGAGGCGGTGATGCTAGTGCTGGGGAGCTGCTGCAAATACAGATGAAGCTCTGCTTTTCTCCACCACTGACCTCCTGCTGTGGGGCCTGGTTCCTAACAGGCCACTGACTGATACGAGTCTGTGGCGGGGGGTTGGGAACCCCTGATTTTAATCATATGTTCTGTTTTAAATGAATCTTTACCTATAAAAAAGGACATTGATCTGATATTTTTCAAACACACTAAAGTTAGGCTTGTACTTGCCCTGTAATTCAGTTTGGGTATTCCAACATGGCTCCTTAAATCCTTGGGATTTAAGCTTGTTAGTTTTGAGAGTCAGTTGGAGTCTAGAGTGAGACTGCAATATCGCCACCTCTCTTCCAGGTGAGCACAAGTTCTGGAATGGCAGATTTATTTCCCAAGTCATTACTAATCTGGGCAGCCCGTGCCTGCAGGTAGCTCTGATAGATACATTTGTCACAAAAATGGTCACTTTCTTAAAATAGCACAGATTAGGGACAAAGTGTTTTCCCATAAAATCTCTAGGGAAACAATTTTTAGAGGTTATACAGTATATCATTTCAGGTTATAATAAATTTTATAACACCATAAAATATCATCATATTTACCTTGCTATGGAACTACATTTCTCTCTACTTTTACCAAAGATAGAGTGATTTGTTAATAAGGACTACATATAGAGCTTTTGATAAAATGGTTGTAATCTCAGGACATCAGGGAATTTTATAATGACTCTAGGGAAATAGTTGTTCTATTGCAAGATATCCATTTGATTAATTTTCCCATATCTATCTTTAAATAGTTATTGGATAGTTTTGTAGATATTTTGTGTTTTTTAATCAATTTATAGATACATTACAACAAAATAAAATTAGTAGAAAGTTTTATTAAATTGTTTTACTTATACTAATTTTACTAGTGTAAGTATTCACAGAAGCAGCTCAGGAGTCCTGGATTTATTGTTCACTCTACTGGTACATAGTTTTCTAATCTTGGATAAGCAATTACTAAGGAAGGAGTCAAATATTGTTTTAAAGTGATAGATAAGCACATGAGTCTCTTTCAACTCAATATGCATTTTCTTTTCTTTTCTTTTCTTTTTCCTACTTAAGTTAGTGAATAACCTGAATTAGAAAAAGATCTTGACTACAGTGGCTCCATTTGTGTACATATTGTAGTTAAACTTATAGTAAAACAAGCTACACTGGATTGTAATGGCCTATTTACTTGTGTTACTCACTAGATGCTTAGTCCCTTACGACTAAGAGATGTGTCTTAGGCACTATTTAATTCAATTGGCTTCATTTTTCATATCTAGCACCAACTCTGCAATCATTTGTTAATAAAAGAATGAACACTTTCTCACCTCTTTTAATTCTGGTAAATATACATTTGGCAAACAGTCAGCAATCGTAAATTTTAAATAACCAAATTTTAAATAACCAAATAAAAAGGATTGTTGTTTAAAATTAGCTAGGCAGACATGATCTTACTGATAATGGGTGTACACTGCAGGAGTCATTTTACTACACATTTGCTAGCTGGTGGTTCATGATTGCCTTCCTTGCCCACCCTTAGAACAGCAAGAACAGCTTTAAGTACTGTATCTTATGTTAAAAACTGAATGTAGAGCCCAAGGGAACCAATGAGGCAAAGAGATTCGGGTTTCTAAATATAGTCATAATCCACTTTTAACTAATAAAAGAAAGTCTCAGATAAAATTTTAAAGGTATTTTCTCAGCATTTAAAATAGCAACCTCTGGAATACAACTTTTTTACTGAGTTACCTTAAATGATTATTTCATTAAGTCAGCCAGACTTAGAAAAGTGTATCATCAAAATAATCATAGTGTTTGACTTTTTAAAGTCTGTTCCTTTTGTATACAGCTGTGACACCCTGAACATGCCCGATTCTGTCTGATCTCAGAAGCTAAGCAGGGTCAGGCCTGATTAGTACTTGGATGGGATTCCACCTAGGAATACCTGGTGCTATAAACATTAAAAATAAAATAAAAATTAAAAAAAATAAAGTCTCTTTTTTCAAAATTCAAATCCATAAGAGCTGGATAGTCTAAGCAAAATTGAGTATGAAAAACACAAATGATGTCCTTCTATTTTACAAGGAAACTAATTTATAAAACATGGAAAGTTGAAATTTTATAACTCAAGAGTGTTTAATAATCACATCTGTAACAGAAATAATCTCTTTTTTTCTTTAGGAAATAGAAGTTATAGAATGAGAATAACTAAATTACTCACTGGCAAAAAGGCACTGACAATTTTTTTTTTTATTTTTACATATCTAAGAAAGAAAACAGTAAAAAGTGCATTAAAATGGCATAAAAATGTGCATTAAAATTTTAAGATATTGCATTGCTTTACAAAAAAGATAAATTTTTGAGATGTGTGTGTAAAAAGATGCTAGATGATCTTGAAACGTATTTATTTTACAATTTGGGAATAGAAATTAAGCTATAGCTAGTGAGTATAAGAAGTAACTATGTGTAATTGAGAAACGTGAGAGATTTGAGCTCAGGCATCCTGTTTCAGAGATGGAGATAAATATATGTAAAAAATAAATATAATTTAAATCTCATCATTGAAAGTGCCACATGTAGATAATAGAGATATTAAACTGACTGGCATTCTGCCTGATGCTGATCAGATAGGAACTTTCTAGAAAGAAGTCAGAAGGGGCTCTGCATCAACTATCAACAAACCTCCTTCTCTAACAGTTAAGGTGATATTGCTGAATTTAATTTAATATGACATGCTTCTTTTTTTGGTCTCCTTGGTTAAGACTTTATGCATATTAACTCATATCAAGTGAGCTCTCTCTCTCTCTTCTTCTTCTTTTTTTTTTTTTTTTTTTGCTATATTTAGATGAGGAAACTATGGCTTCAAAAGGTCAAGTATTCAAAATGTCAACTACTGGCAGAACTGTAATTCAAACTCTGGCCCAAAGTCTGTGTTTAAATAATGCTCTATGCCAGTAAGACTTTTATATGGTCATAAATTTCAGTAAAGTCTGTGTTGGATCCATCATTGACTTTAAGAGGTTTGTGCCAACAAAATTCTGTAATGACATCTGAGAAAATTCGGAGTTCTTTCTTTTCTTTTATTCATTCAGATCAAATAAAAGAGCCAAACAAACTGAAAATTATAAGATGAATAAAACTACAGTAGAATACTTTTAATTTTCTTCCTTCTTTCCTCCCTTCCTCTCTCTTTTTCTTCCTTCCTTCCTTCCTTCCTTCCTTCCTTCCTTCCTTCCTTCCTTCCTTCCTTCCTTCCTTCCTTCCTTCTTTCTTTTTATTTCATGTTTTTTCTTTCTTTCTTTCTTTCTTTTTTTATTCAAACCAGGTTCTGCCATATACATAGCATCATCGATATTCTATAAGAACTTTCTCTGTTTCCTGAGTATGGGTTTCTAATTTGAGTAGAGTTGTGAATTGAATCAGCATCCAGAAGAGTTTGAAAATAAAGTTAATGGTGAAGTGTTTCTGTCTAAATGGAAGCAGTGTTCAAGGATGCCTTGAGCAATATCCAACTCAGCCTTAATAATAAAACCTTAAATCCTTCCCAGCTCTAAAAATATTTTTTTCTTTACTTTTCCAGAACTGTAAGGCACAAAGATATTTACACTGCAAACACAATTACACAAACTTATTTTTTGGCAAATCTGTCAAGGCTTATTTAAATACTGTTTTTATTATTATTGTTAAATGTTTTTACCTATTGTGACAGCATCAGTTTATTGTTTGTTTAAATATGCTTTCTTTGAGCTGATTAACACCTCCAATACACCACAGCACACATACACACACACACACACAGACACACACACACAGGCTTTCCTTGTTTCGTCCTTTAATTTTTTACATGAGCTTATTCAAAGCTTTTATATGTGTTGAAATTCATGGCTTTTGAAAACACTCATTATGAGTAGTGATTTTCTTTTTCTGTAATTAGCCTTCTTTTTTATTGCTTTAGTTTATCAATCATCAATTCAATTTTTTTAGTACAAGTAAGTTAAGCAAGTAAGTCCAAAACTAGATGGTTTACATGACTATAAATGTTTTTATTTTCTGAACTTGTACTGACTTTCATTTTTTATTTTTGTCATTGTAGGATGGATTCCTTTCATTAACTTATAAACTTCTAGGGCAAAGATGGAACAATCTCTCTGTTTGTACTCCACCATGACTGGAAGCAAAAGTCTCCTCCAGATTCTTTCTGAATGTATACCAAGCAATGGTAAAATATTTTTGACAGCCATTTGCAACAACATAGATGGACCTTGAGATAATTATGCTAAGCGAAATAACCCAGACAGAAAAAGTTAAAAATCACAAGATAATATTTTTATATATGGGATTTAAACCTAAAAGCAACAAATGAACACGTAGACTATAGACTAGTGGTTATCAGAGGGTAGGGGGTGACGGAGGTGGGAGGTAGACAGGGTTAAGGGGGTCAAATATGTGGTAATGAAAAGAAATTTAATTATGAGAGGTGAACACACGGTGTAAATATATATCTACACTTTACTGTTAAAATATAAAGCTGAAACTTATTAGATTTCATTAACCAATGTCACCATAATATATATATTTTATATATTTCTTATATATTTTTGACAGATTTTTTAGGTTTCAAATTACCACACTAGGTAAATTCTCACTTCAGAATATCATGTGATCATATAATAGCTACCTAATTTTGAAATGCATTATGAGATGTAGTCAGTGTGTAACTAGGTCCTAATTTACTTCAAAGAAGCCAATATCAATGGTTGATGTTATCACTTTTAGGCCCTGGAATTGCAGAAAATTTTGATTTAACAAAATCTATCTAGGTTGTCTAGGTGTCTGGTTATTCATTTATTTAGCTATTTACTACAATTATTAAAATGATTGAATCAAATTAATAGTTCAAATTCTTAGTAGACCAGGAATCAAGAATAAAGGGTCCTATTCTCACATCACTATTTCTGTGATCTTGGGTGAATTATTTATTTAATTAAGATTTTCATTAGTAATATGAGATCATTTTGCTTGATGTGCATTAGCTTAAATGAACTAATGGGGCCCGGTAGTTTCTATTATTGATCAGAATAAAAAAATTAAAAACTTCCAGGTCAGAGGGATCTTACCTTACCTAGTCCAAAGATAGAAAATCATAATACCTATAGAGCCATGTAGGTAATTAGATGGAGAAACTATAACAATAGGTCAAATAAGATGATAAATGGCAACTGATAGTTAATGACAGGAACCTAGGATCGAATGCTTTTAAATGCGGTTAAATGTATTCAAGAGAATCCACCTAAAGTGGCCAGTAACTTCTTACTTCCTATTTATTATTGCCACAAAGAACATAGTCCAATTTTGCCAAATATTCTGATGTTCAAATGCCAAGAAATATTCCAATAAATACAAAAAAAAAGATTTTTATATGAAATATTTTTAGTTTCATACTTTGGAAACAAATTTTAAAAAATATTCGTTTAAATATTTTATAGCCAAACAAACAGATTATTTAGGCTGCATTTAGCCCAGGAACCACCAAATTGTCAAAATCTGAAATAAAGCTTCCCATGTGATGCTTGAATTTCTTTACAACATCCCTAAGAAGTGATTATTAAGTTTATGCCTATATAGTCAATTTGAAGCCTTGGTCAACAATTCCAATACTTGGGCAGTTTTGATAAAAAGTTATTTTGTATTATTTTGGCTAAAAAATAGCCTCATTTATGTGTATGTATGTGTGAGAGAGATATACTGCTCCTCTTAAACCCACAATAGAAATCTAACATGCTTATTCTTTCATTTATTGAAGAAAATTGTCACATTCTTGCTCTCACAACAATACCAAAGTTTTTTTATTTCAATTATTTTACGTAAAGTTGGACTTTCTTAAACTTTTTGGTTGAAACTGCTAAATTGATAGACTCTGTCTGTATTAGAAGTGTTCTGGACGGAGCTAAGTTCTGTCAATTAGCAGTAACCATTCAGTATAGTGCTGAAGGGCTATCTTTATATCACACCACTATAACACATAAAATATCTTATTTTGAAATTATTTTGTTATTCAAATTAATTATTGCAACTATCATATTAACATTACTATCTTCTTTATTGCTAGAATTTTTTCCCAGAAATTATGCCACTTGACCCAATAATGAGCTATCCTCAGATTTCTACATTCAGTAAAATTTCTCAAGACAGGCTCGAATACAGTAGTAGTTCTCAAAAGAGAAAAGTTTTTCAAGTCATTGTTTACGTTTTCGTTTTACATATTTAGTGTTTTTTATTATAAAATTGGACAATAATCTACATGGTTATTTTAAAAATCAAAAACATTTATTACATTATTTTGTCATTAAAAAACTTTATTAAAAATAGAAAGACTACATTGACAAAGATTTTTTCTAGCTCAGTAGAAGTTTAATGTAGCTCACATTTATCTCAAGTAGCACAGAGTTCATAAGATTCCAAATTTGGGATTTGGGATAATATTGAAGAGCATGTCCAAGTCAAGTTCTCTTTTTGCTCTAAATTGATACATAGACTTGTTTGAGAAGAGGACTTGGAATCAACTCGGCAACAGCCAATTGCATCATTGTTTATGCTCAACACTAGTCACTTCTCAATAGCTTTTTATTGTATTCTATTTTTTATTTTTTCATCCTGACACTCTGTATATTCTTCCTTTGAAGGAAATAGCCTGGGTATCTCTAGGAATAGTATAGATTCCATTTTTTGATTTAGTAATAAGTCATTGTATAAGAGGCTAGTGCCCTGCCAAGGACATAAGGATACTTATTAATGTAAGGTGGTGAGGTAATGTTACCCTGAGTGAGTCATATAATGTGGCATTTTCAGCCCTTAGCAATGCATCATCCACATCTTCCCTACATCTCTGCTAAGGGTTTAATGAGGTCATTCACGGGCATGCAGTTTTAGCAACAACTGGAGAGTGATTTATCACTAACTTCACATAGAAAAGTTTCCCTCATATGTTTCTGGGGGAAATGTGTGGTATGCTGAGTGTCCATGTGAGTATTTTTATTAGATTTATATAAATCCTATTATGGCAGAAGGGGCAGTGAGAGATATAAATTTTAGCTTCCTTCCTTCGTTAAAGGGTAAGATCAAGTGATAAACTTTCCCCTTCAGTACCCAAAATGAACACACTTGTGAGGTAAGTGCACTTTTTAGATCCCCAAACCAAAAAGTACCTCAGTTCTCTATCTGTTTCTTTCTTTGTTACTAAATTTCCATTTGAACTTGTTCTGAAATTCAGTTCTTTATGACCTCCATATTTTTCTAATCACTCAGGATCCAAATATCTCATCTTGTTTTCTTTTTACCACATTCTTTCCTGCCAAATCACAGCTCTGAAAATTTTGTATTCCTTATCCCTACTTAATTCTGTCCTACCAAACATTTCAGAAGAAAGCTGCATGTTTTTGCTGACTAGCTTTATTCTAGTATGTATGGGAAATAGAGAGATGCTGGTCAAAGAGTATAAACTTTCAGTTATAAGTTGAATAAGTTCTGAAGATCAATGTATAGCATGGTAACTATAGTTAATAATACTGTATTGTATACTTGACACTTGCTGAGAATAGATCTTAAGCATTCTCATTACACAAGCACACAAGCATGGGCACGCACACACACACACACACACACACACACACACACACACACACGGCTTTTTCAGTCTTTATGTAAGATATTTTTGTTTACTCAGAACTGCTGGCTCCAGTATTTGTCATTTTGAGCTGTAATTCCTTTCTATTCTCTTACATAGAACAAAATATGCTGTTATAAGAATTTATATATATATATTTGTCAAGTATTTCTTTTGCCTATAAATCTAACTATAATAATGAAAGGTTAACAATAGATCAAACCAGCTAAATGTGCTTTACTTTTTCTCTATATACTTCTGCAAGTTCACTGGTCACCAGAGTTCTTTCCTAGGTCTTCACTCTCTAGTTACCCCCTTACTCTCCATTAGAATGCTAGGTTCTAGTATCTTCATTCTGTTTTGTTGCCTATCACTAGTATTTATTTATATGTCCAGCCCTTAAGATATGTGCTTCCTATTTGACTTGTGCCTATTATGGGCACTGTTGTTTAATAAAGTGGAGTGCAAACAGTATGGGACACAAATCTTTACTTGTAAACATATGTGAATTTGGACAATTTGTTTAATATCCCTAAATTGTAGTTTCCTTATTTGAAAAATTGGAAGAAACTTAATATACCAAGGAGTTTTATTAGTTTTCTATTGCTATGTAGCAATTTTTCACAAAATTACCAACTTAAAATAACACAAACCTATAATCTCACAGTTTCTGTTTTCAGAAGTATGGGCAAAGGTTTATTTGGTCCTCTATTTAAGGACTCGCCAGGATAAAATTAAAGAATCAACCAGGGTTATAATTTCAATTGGGTCTTGGAATGTACTTCCAAGATCACAGGTTCGTTTCTATGTGGTGGTTAGATTGAGATTCTTGCTTTCTTGCTTGCTGTCAATCAGACACCTATTCTAACTTCTAGATGCCATGTGCTGTTCCCTCTGCAAAGTCATACTTTGTTCCTTCAAGGTCAGCATAAAAATCTATCATACTTCAAGTTTCTTTGATCTCTTTTAATAGCTCACCTAATTGGGTCAGGTGGACCCTAAATAATCTCTCTATTGATTAACTCAAAGCCAAATAATTGGAAATATTAATGTGCCTGCAAAAATCTCTTTGGCTATATAAAGTAATGTAATTCTGAAAGTAATATTACATCATATTTCCATGTCTTTCTCACTTAAGAGAGGGGATAATTCAGAACATGAACACTAGAGAATGAGAATCATCTTAAAATTCTGCCTTCTACAGACATTTAATTTATAAAATTACTATGAAGATTAAATTATAATGCATGTTAAGTATTTGATATTATGTCTGACTCATAGTAGATGGTTAATAAATTTTAACTCTTGTTATTGTTTGATTTTACTATCAGCTAATTATCATTATTTCTGAGTCATTTCTGTAGGAAAATAGTACTCACCCCATTTTTCAAACTCAGAACCCTTATTCTATCTTGGTTTCTATATCCTAGATCCTAGTAATCAAAAGACTAGTAAGTTGATTACAGATCTTTTAATTCTATGGTTTAGATTTTGGTAGCATCTGACCTATTTGTTTAAAAAACAGCAAAGCTGCACATATTCTCATAATGTAATGCAAAATTTCGATTACATGGTCTAATAAAAAGTGAACTGCTAGTCAAATACAACCTTACGGCATGAAGTACCACTTGAGCAACTGAAACAATAATCTAGAATAGAGATTGTAAAGTGCTTAAAAGTATGGAATTTTAAGAGTGGAGGAGTGAGGCAAACTAGAAGATGGAAGAAACAGGGAAGAGGCATATAAAACTGTGATTTGCTAGTAGTTAGTCCGAGTGCTTCTTTTGTTTATTTGCAACTTAATGACACCCTTAAATTGTTTTTGCTCAAATATTAAGGCAAATTCAAATGATTTGTGTTCCTCACCTTTATTTGTAGAAATGAATGAGAAATTTCAGGGTTATGAGCTGAAGAAAACTTTTCTCTCATTATTTACATCAGGGCAGTTGCAGGTCACAACTGAATGCTTGGCGGGCCACCATTTGGGCCTTTTGATTAATTTTATTGATAAAGTATTACTTTTAAAACAACTGCTATTATTTTCATTCTCTAAACAGTAAGTGTTGTAATCTAGAGGAAAGCCTTCAGTGGTCTCATCACTCTATCCTTGACAGTCTTCAGAGGGAAATTTCCAAAGAGAAAACAGGGATTTGTCATGCAATATTTTATCCAATGCACTCAGTAAATTATATGTTTCATGGTTGGTAATGTAAGTGATGTGCTAATGAATTTCCATTGTAAACAGCTCAGCTACATTTTTTTTTTCCTTTGTACTAAGCTCTGAGCAGGTGGTATTTTTCTAATCATTTATATTCAGTTCATCTGCTGTCATGAGGAAGAGGGATCAGAGATGTGAGCTGTAGCTTGTGTGGTAAAATAAGGGTGAATAGAATATGGTCGTGTATGCTTTGATCAGGAAAACATTTAATTTGGAATCCATGACAACAAAAGTATTAGGCGGGGCTGGACCATGTCCTCTATCATGAAAAAGTAATTCAACATCTAGCAAGCCTTAGGCTAAGTTCTTGTCACTATTGAGAAATGATTAATTAAAGCACAAAATCAATAGTAACAATGACAAGCCGCCTTCTCTGATTGATAAAACAGTTTTTCTGCAGGTATTGCAAACTGAACTTTCAAAACTGAGCTAAATGTTTGTGCTCGCAAAGTGTCATATTTTAATCATTATCATAACCTTATGTTCCTGATATTGTCTCCTTAACTATTTACCTTCCTCATAGACTAGATCTTCACAGGCCAAATTACTTTCACTTTTTTTTCTCAATTATCTTGTTCAATACTTGAGAGCTGGTATATGATTTAAATAGAATATACTGAAAGAAAAATAAAAATATTGCCCTTTCACTTTATTACTGAGGGATTTCAAAGCTACCAAATCCTTAGACTATAATATGCTCAATCATATCAAAAATTTTAAATGTCTGATATTATGTTAGCAGATTACTACATTGTAAGATACTCTATTACAGCTGTAATTTGAAATTAACAAGGTAGAGTTGATGATCTTTTGTTAGAATAGCTTTTATAAGTAACAATTTCATTATTCTCAAGAGCCAATTATTGTTCAGAGTATACAAATATCGAATCATTATGTTGCATACCTGAAACTAATATAATTTTACATGTCAATTACATATCAATAAAAAATAAACTGATAGAGAAATAGAAACAATTTTCTTTTTGGGAGTAATGCCATTCTACTTTTCTTTTAAAAGTTTTAAAAGTTTCACAATTTCAAGGCAAAATTTGAGATTAGGTACACAAATATGTTAATTACTAGAATGAGACATTAGGAGAATTAATTTTCAAGTGGAAAGCCATTCAGGATGTACCAATTTATATAGCAGTTACCTGTTTTAAAATTAATATTTACCAGCAAAATGTGGGATGTATCAGTCACAATAAAAAGTTAATCAAGACCATATGCTATTCATGGTAATTTCCGACAATGTTCATTTACTTGTAGAGTATAAATGAATGAATAACTGAGAAAAGTAGACTTGGTAGGGAGTAAAACTAAGTCCTCCTTGCTATGTGATAAAACATTGGAGCACAAATCCACCAGAGGTTAAGATAGATATACTCTCTGTGACTTTCTACCTTATCTGCAAAATCCAACATATAATAACGTTGCATAGTTCTTAAAGTTCAGTGACTTGTTTGCATGGTTACTATAGAAAGACATTTAGAAAATGAAAAGGACTTTTTTTTTTCTAAAAGCAATTGTAATATCTAAAAAGAATACAAAAACTATGATTATAATTTTCTAAGTTGTGTGATGCTAAGCTATTTTACAAGAGAAATTAGCTGCCCATGGATTATTCTCTCTCTCTCATTCTCTGTCTCTGTATTTATCTGGAAAAGTTTCCTCAATGAATAAGAAATTATGAAAGAAAGAAATAATTTCTCTCAACAACATGAAAATTTCTTTTGAGGCTAAAAATAGATAAGAAAAAAAATCATTATATGTATACCATTCAGTGTAAATAATTATACCTTGAAGGTTGAGGGGACCTGAAGTTAAAGAACCTCTAAATCAAAGGAATCAGGAAAGGCTTTCCTGAGAACCAAATTATCTTTAAGGATCTCACAGTGGCAGAAACAGACATTCATGAAAGAAAAAAAGATTAAAAAGTAAAAGCATTTTGAAAGGCAGGGATAACATGATAGACACAGTACAGTGAAACACTGGCTGGCAGGAACCCAAGGAACTGTAGCTGCTGAGGAGGCTTTCAAAGAACCACATGCTATCCACAGGAAAAGGCATTATGTTCTTGTGAAGGTGAGCGAAATACAAAAGAACTTTTTCAAAATGGTAATAATAAAGCTAATATTTATTGAATGCTTACTTACCAAAAAAATATATGTCTTAACTCACTTCTCACAGCAAACCTATGAGGCAGGTCTTATTGTTAATTTTACCATATAGAAGAAAAATATATTAACACAGAGCAATTTCATAATTTTTTAAAAGACAGAGATGATAAATGATATGTCGGGGATTCAAATCCAAATAGGCTGACTCAACACCTGATAACAATCACCATGCCATAGTGCTACTCAAGATAGTTATTTTAGAATTCAGCATAACATCAAAAGGAATAGGTCAAATTTCATTACAATAAAATCAACTTAAAGCTTCAGGAAATCCATTCCCATTCCTAAGAAGAAAATAGCCTTTTGGGAGAGAAAGAAAACTTTTTTTTTTTTTTTTTTTACCCTAAATGTTCCACCATCTTTTTCATTAAATTGCTGCTGCATCTTGTCATGGTGGAGAAATATTCAAATCAAGAGCTGCTAAATTGAAAATAAGGTATTCATCACTGATGCAAAGGAAAATGCAAGGTGCAAGTACCAGTTAGAAATTCTTAATATAATAGTATTGATTCACTCTTTAGACACAGACATATGTAATCAGAAACTAGAAGTGGCAATGAAATATCATGGAGAAAAGGTAATCTCTAGTAGAAAACCTGAACAAGCACAAAGAAGAACAAAAAGTTTAATGGGGCAAGTTTTCTGAAAAAGAGCCTTTTGATTTTTCATGCCTTAAAAGTGTGAACTAAGAAATAATTAGGGGTCCGCTCATTATGTCTATTTTTAGAGAAAAGAATGAGATTATTTAATTCCCTTCTCTGCCATGCAAAACATTTTATTTTAAAGGGATAAGCATATTATTTGCCTAGTGTATTCAAGTAATAAATTTCTCCTTTTGAATACTAATAACAATGAAACTTTAAAATGGTATGTTCTCATTTTTATGTTTGAAATTTTTCTTCTTTTAATGACTTTCAAAATAATATAGACAACTTGCTCTGTTCCATTTGTATGGTGTAGTTTATTGATAAAGGTTCTATCCTCTTCTTTCCTTGCTTTATTTAAATTTTCTCAAATTCAACTTTTTTTTTCTCAAAATTTCTTCTGTCCAACACAGAAGAGTATTGGTTTCTTGTAGGTCAAGGGAAAGGTAGCCAGTCTAAAATTATCTTTACAGTATATCTCCCCACCCTCTACTTGCACTCAAAATAATGTCTATCTGGAGAAGGAACTCCAACAATAAGTGGCTCTAGTGTATACAGCTGGTACATGAGTGAATGGTGAAAGGATAAGCAGAAGAGTCAGACCTGCACATGAATGAAGATGGATCCTCATAATAGCATATTATCTAGTGCAGAAGTATCAAAGAATACACATTTACCTCTTTAGAGGATCAGTATTTGAATTCCTGTCACTGAAGTAATGTTATCCAAAGAATCAGAGAGAATACTGAGATAGCAAGAAATTAAATGAAGAAACATTTCCTTTAGTTGCACTCCAATGCAACAAAAAATTCTTGAAGAGCCTTGGGATAAGAGGTATTCTAGAATTAGACCACCTCTCTATACATTTGTCAGCTAGATATGTACACGTACACTGAGCGGTGGCCATTCCAAGCAGTCCACTCTTTCTTAAACCTTCTCTGGATTAATGGGAAAAAAAATCAAAAAATCTAGTTCAAATCTAATACCTTGCATTAAACTAAAGTGACCTTATGTTTTGGTAATTTCCTCACAATATATTTACCAATAGAAAAGGAGATTCACAAAATCATTGTTAAAACACAGAATTGTTTTTTCTTGATAACAGAAAGATTTTTCAATAAGAAACATCAAAATAAAAAAAAAACTGGGTCCCATTTATATTAAAATGTAAAACCTCTATGTCTTAAACATATACATGCACAATAAATTTAAAGGTAAATTTATAAACTAGGATATTTTTGCAGACCCATCGACTTAAGGTAACAATATTTTTGGTTAAGGGGACACATAAATGCAATGAGAATTTTATTTTAAAATAATGGTTCTGGGTTCAATAGATAGATATGTTAGGTAGCTAGTCAGACATGAGTAAGAGGGGAAGAAAGACATAGAGGCCCAACCAAAGAACACCCTGTTGGTAGTTACAGAATTACTCTTGCATCCCCAGAGACAAAGGATAGGATAAGCCATAGTCTTAGCTGGTTTAATCTGGCCACTGTGCAGAAGGTACTACATTAATTTGCCCACAATCTAATGCTTGTTATAATGACATTTTAATACTATGTTTATGCCTGGAAGTTCATGAATCTTATAATAAAATGAATTCTGGGTAAGCACATGTGCAATAGGCAAAGTGTTATACAGTAGCCAGGTGTCAATCAAAATGGCCTCAAATGAGGCCCATCACCTAAGAACCCCTTTGGAACCACCCAACATAGGCCAAATATAATTCAGAGATCCCTACTTTTGGGTTGTTGTTAGAGCTCTTCACTAAAACCGTGTGCCTCCTTGGAGTGTGCTTTGTTTTTCTAATATATGCTTTTAATAAATCTTTTCTAAATCTCACTGATCTGTGATTCTATACTGATGCAATGAGGAAGAACCGAGGAAAAATGCTAATTACACTTCTACACTGTTAATTACTCTTATACCCCATCATCTGCCTTTGGAGTGATACCAAAGTTCAAATTACCCCCAATGCTAGTGGATATATTTATAGGAAAAAAGTATCTTTTCCCCAACTTAACACCATACCTCCCTCAAAAAAGAATTTAAGTATGGATTATAAATTTAAAAGTAAAAAAACAAAACAAAACAAAACAAACAGATTTTATCTAAAATTTTTTAATGAAGAAGAATGTCTTTAATAGCATGAGTTAAATAAAACTATTTTGAATAAAACAACATAACAAGCATGATATAAAAGAATAAAACTGACAAATTGGCTTACTTTAAAAATAGGAATATCTGACTATCAAAAGATGCCATTAAAACAATGAAAGTACAAACCACAGAGAGTTTTTGGTTTACACATATCTGACAAAGACTTTATATATAGAATATATAAAGCACTTGCACAAATCAATAAAAAGCAAACAAATAGAAAAATAAGCAAAAGAAAAAATGATTAACTTTATAAAAATAATAGTCAAATGATTAATACACACATTTAAAATGCATTTGCTACCTTTAGTCCTGAGAAAAATATATATTAAAATCACAATTCAGGATCAGTTTATAACTACCAGAATGCCTAAACTAAAAAGGACTGGCCTTATCATGTATTGTTAAGGCCATGGAACAATTGGAACTTCTTTTTCATTTTTGGTGGGAATGTAAATTGGTACAGCCACTTTGAAAAACTAGTAACATTAGAAAATAGTGAACATGAGCATTTCCTACTTACAACTAACTTATAGCTGTATATCCTTACTTACATTTACCAAAAGAATTATAAAAATATTCATAGCAGCGCTGTTTGCAATAGCTAGCAATAATGCATTTATTAAAAATGAATGGGAATAAATAAGTTGTGGTATTCTCATACAATATAACACTGTATGGCAGCGAGATTTAATGAACTATGTACTCAACAATCTGAACAAATCTCAGGAGCAAAATGTTTCACAAACAAAATTATTTTACTAAAATAAATTTTTTTAACTTGAAAAAGTGAAAAACAGAAAACAATTTAAATGTTAAACCAAGGAGTAAATAAATTAGGGGTTTTCCATAGTATTAATGGAATACTATGCATTATCACAATGCTAGCATAGAGCAGGAGTCAGGCCTCTGGCCAAATCCAGTCTGCTGCCAGTTTTGTAAACAAAATTTTATTGGAACACAAGTATGTTCATCCACATACATAGCATCTATAACTGCTTGCAGTCCACCATAACACAGCAGCAACATAGACCAAATGGCCAACAAAGCCTAAAATGTTTATTATTTGAAACTTTCAAGGAAAAGTTTGCCTACTTTGTCATAGAGGAACAATTAATATTATGAAAATAGTTAAGAATCAATTGGATATACTTACAAAAACATCCAAAATAGTTCTTGCTTTTCATAAACAGATTAAAATAAAATAAAATAGTTAAATTTCAAAAGTTGACAATACCAAATGCTGGTGAGGATATGGAACAACCAGAACACATTCTTTGCTGATGGAAATGAAGAATTGCAAATCAACTTTGAGAAACAATTTGGTGATTTCTTACAAAACCAAAAATAATTTTTCCATATGATTCAACAATCGTACTCCTTGGTATTTACCCAAAAGAGTTTAAAAGGTGTCCATACAAAAACCTGCACACAAAAGTCTATAGCAACTTTTTTATAATTGCTAAAACTTGAAAGCAAGTTCTTCAGTTAGTGAATGGATAAACAACGTAGTACACATAAACAATAAAATTCTATTCAACCTTAAAAAGAAATGATCTATCAACCCATGAGAAGATATGGATGAAACCTAGATACATGTTAGTAAGTGAAAGAAACCAATTTGAAAAGACTGAATACTGCATGATTCAAACTATAGGATATTCTGTAAAAGACAAAGCTATGGAGAGAGTAAAAAGACCGGTGGTCACCAGAGTTTTTTGTGGGAGAGATGTGGGGTGGGTGGAGGTGGGGGAATGAATAGGCAGAACACAGGATTTTTAAAATGGTGAAAGTACTCTGTATGATACCATAATGATGGATACATGTTACTATACATTATAATGCATAATCTTATATTTTTCCAAATCCAAAAAAAAAATGACATCAAAAATGAACTATGGTGAAAACTCTGGCTTTTAGTTGATTATGACATGCGGTTTGAGGTTTATCAGTTGTACCCTTATGATGAAGGATTGACAATGTGGGAGGCTATGTACCTTTTCTTCAATTTTGCTGTGAATCTAAAACTGCTCTAAAAAATAAAGTTTTAGTAAAAAAAAATCCCTAAGTTCTAGTTTTTGTTAAGAGTAGAAACCAAAACAGAACAATCGACAATGTGTAAATTGTTGCTATGGAGATAAACTCTAAATTTAAAAAAAATTCCTTTTTAAATATTAAATAATAAAGTCCCTGAACTATAGAATTTTTAGAAATAGCAAACACAAAATTTGAAATGAAGTTTTAATCAAAATAAGAGGTCATATCTGTAGAAAGTTTGACATTAAGTAAATGTTAAAGTGTTGAAATTATGAGATAAATTTGATATTTGTTCAAGACGTAAGCTAATTTTAGATTCATAGCCTCTCAATGCAGGAAATACATTTAAAAGTCATCTCAGTCAAGCACCCATCATATGCTTTTATGCCTACCATTACATCTGTAAAAATTAACTGTTGGATCTGGCTTAAATGCCTCAGAAATCTGGGAATGAATTCCTCATAGACACTCATAAGGAGTGTCTATGGCCATGCCACCTTGAACACGCCCAATCCTGTTTGATCTCGAAAGCTAAGCAGGGTCAGGCGTGGTTAGTACTTGGATGGGAGACTACCTAGGAAGACCAGGTGCTGTAGGCATTAAAAAAAAAAAAAAATCCTCATAAGGCAAATCCATCTTTGGACATCTCTAATTTCTGAAAAGTTTTTAGTATTGTTGAAAGAAAAAAATGTGTCTTGGCAAATTACTCTAAATTATTCATTTCCATATTGCCTTGCATGCTACCTTTGATCTTGGACTCACTTTGACAACTAATCTTAAATTTAAACTTTGGCATTATTTCCAAATTATACTTAGGCTTTCAAGATCACTGCTTATATAAACAAATGAATGACCATTCTCTAGTATGATTTGAAGAATGTAACAAGTCTTCTGCATTTTACATAGATGTGATTTAGATACTTGAAAAAATATTTTGCCATATTTTATGCCTAAAGGTAATAGTCATTTAATCAACATATTTCTTATTGATTTCTTATTGTATTTAAATGCGAATAAGACAAATTTCATTCTTTCAGAACTTACATTCCATAGCAAAAAACATAATAGAAGCACATAAAAATAACTAAATGATATAATTTTAAATATTAATTAAATATACATAGAAAATAAAAATGTGCAATGGAATAAAGATTTATGGGGTTTGGTAATTCAAGGAAGATCTTTTTGAAGAAGGAACTTATTTAAATGAGTATGAATAAAAGAGGGTGTCAGCTTCGCAGTGCCTCAAATTAGAGATCTCTCCACAAGGCATATCAGCAAAGGCAAAGGCTTTGAGATAGGAACAAGTGTAGCTCATTCAGGTGAGAACCAGAAAGAAGATAGTATGTCTGTTGAATGTTAACAGATGGAGAAAATATTAGTATATTAAGACAGAGAGATAAGTAGCTGCCATTCTAAGAACAATGGGAAGACACCGGGATAGAGGAGAGATATGATTGAATTGAAATTTTGGATACCATCTCAAATCCCCAATGTATTTCTGTTCTGTTACAGTAATTCATTTCCTCTAGGAATAAAACAGACATTATGTCCCCTTGATGTAATATTTTTCTGTGAAGGAGAATAAACAGATTATAAGGGGCTCATGGATGAAAGCTGAAAGACTAGTTAGGAGGCTACAATAGCAGTCCAAGCCCAAGCTGATGATTTGACTTGGATTAGGTTAGAAGCTGTGGAAACTGAAAAGTGGGCAAATTGAGGATATATTTTAGAAACAATGAGTTTAATGAAGGGTAGAGAAGGCTAAAGGAAAGAGTGGAATCAAGGACTAACACTTATTTTTGGAACTCAGTTTCTGGGAGACTGATGATACCATCAACTAGATGGGGAAAGCTTAGTAAAGTAAAGGAATGAGCGTGCAGGGGAAGGTGGTGGACGCGTATCGTCAGTTGAATTTGTTACATATTACATTTTAGATAAACATAACTTATTTAAGTGAAGATATACAAATGCATATTATACATAATGTGTCATGAGGTCAATTTAGTGGGATCTGACTGTTTTTTAATTAATTAAATATAATAAAATAGAAAATACATGAGTTTATCATATGTAATAAAGAGTAATTTTATTTTATGATTTTTTTCATGTTTCAGTTATTGATTCATAGATACATGTGCAGTGGATCACAATGTAAAAGGTGTTTCTTATTCTAAGTCATAGTCAAGGAAATCTGAAAACCATTGACCTGGGTAGAATTTATGCTGGAATAAAAAAACACTTTTCAAATGGTGTCAAATTTGTTTAGACATGTTTTTTAAGAAATAGTTGTGCCATATTCCATTTTATTTTATTGTTTTGCATATATGTGTCTTTAAACGAGCTAATATATATTTTTAATTGTGCAAAAGCATCTTTCAAGAGGTCTTTAATCAACCAGAATATATTTTTTTAAGAAACAACGGGGATGAACAGGATATCATAATATAGCCATAGCCATGGTCTCACTCATGCTTCCTGAAATAAAATTCACAATAAATTTTTCAACAATAAACTTTTTTCTCAGGTTTTGCTTTCAGAGAAACCAAGGCTAAATGCCATCTTTCTATCTGGTTTATGAAATTAGTTGCCAGTATTTAAAAATCATCTGGGTATATATTAAAATAAACCTCAGTTTTAAAAATAATTTTTTCAGAAATTCATGCAAACTTAAATGACATTTTATTGCAGCTTAATTTTCATCCTGAATATAAAAATACTCTCTTCCTTAGTTCATACCAGTTTTTTTTTTTTTTTTTCCTAAAAGCAAGAAGTCAAGGCAGCCTTTTGCTACAACTTGTTCTCCTGTTAAGGTCAAAAATAAAAATTTCAAGTTTGGCCTCAGGCCTAAGCCAGGATCTACTAGTCAGTTTTTCCCAGAAAAAATCTGCATTGAGATTTATTAAGCAGTTTTGTATCCTATGCAATTTCAGTTTTTTGAATATGTACTTTGTTTGACAGAATTCTGGAGGGGAGGATGGGTGAGACTTAGACCATTAATATATAATTTGGTATGACAAAAGAAGTAGATTCATTAATATGGGAAAGGAGACCTGCACAATTAATCAAAATACACATACATTTGAATATTTCTTTTGGGCGCAGTCTTATGCTATGCATAGTGGAGTTAATAAAATTATCAAAAACATAATCAGGGTCTATGGCCATGCTACCTTGTCTGATATCGGAAGCTAAGCAAGGTCGGGCCTGGTTGCTACTTGGATGGGAGACCACCTAGAAAGACCTGGTGCTGTAGGCATAAAAAATAAAATAAATAAATAAATAAATAGGGGATTATAAACTGACAAGATCCTTGCAATCTGTGCGCCTAAAAACAAAACATAACAAAACAAAACATAATCAGGAAGCCGAGGTTCATCACTCTAATTCTAACGACAGTAGAGATTCATTTTCATACCATAAAACAGAGGACCGTTGACAGTGATAATGTCATCATTGGGGCAGCTCCGAGTTTGGTGTCTCCCCAATGGCAGCAGGAAGGAGAAGATTAATGGCAGCACATAAATGTAGTTAGCATTTTCCCTCATTGACACAGTGAAGAATCACTGGTTGGTGAGATTTAAAAAAGTTTATTAAAAGTATACTTTAAAAAGACAAAGAATGCCCCAAGGAGGGACATGGAGAAAGACCCAAGGCACATAGTCTCAGCTCTGTAACCACAATAATCAACACAAAGAGGCCAAAAGGGCCACCAACGGCAAAAAGGACACAAAAGGCCACTAAAAAGAGAAAGAACCCAGAAAGGCAAAAACGCCACAAAAAAGAGAGCCCAGAAGTGGAATGTCTGCCTTATATTTGGGCTGCGATGGGTGGTTTCAAAGGTATTCCTAGGGGATTGGCAAGTGAGGTCATTTTGATTGACAGCTGGCTGCTATATAACTTTTTGTCTAGTATGTATGTGATTACCCAGAATTCAGTATGTTATAATTAGATTCATGAACTTCCAGGCATGTACATAGTATTATAATGAAGCTTAAATTGTAGGCAAATTAAGGTAGTATCTTTTGACCACGCTCTGTAGCCAGATTAGGCCAGCTAAGATTATGACCCTCCTGTCCTTTCTTTGTGGAAGCAGGAGGAATTCTCTAACCTAGGGATGCCTTTGGAACCCCCATCATGGGCCAAATATATGGCAGAAATAGTTTCACTTCTGGGCTCTCTTTTTTTTTTTTGGTCCTTTTTGCCCTTTGGTGGCCCTTCTGGCCCCTTTGTATTGGTTATTATGGCTATAGGGCTGGAACCATGTGCATCCTTGAGGCATTGTTTATCGTTCTAAAATATACTTTTAATAAATCTTTTCTAAACCTCACTTACCTATGATTCTTTACTACATCAATGAAGAAGAACCGAGGGAAAATACTAACTATACTTCTGCATCCCCATTATTGTTTTCCCTCCCTCCTGCAGTTGGGGTGACACCGAACTTACATTAGCCCCAAAGGTGACAGCAATATATTAATATGATTAACAGAATGGGCTCAATGAGCTACACATTTACCTAGATAGCCTTAACACTCCCCTCAAAATGCCTAAATTTTAGACGCATTCATTTCTGACTATAGGCCCCTGACATCCCTTTTCTTAGGGCATTTACTTTAGAAAATTTGCAATTGTAAAATTTTTCCCTGAGCCTTTAGAACATATGCCAGTTTTACAACCCAGGACATGTCTTTCTCAAGAACCTTAAGACTGTTCTGTTTCTTTGAAGTGTAAGTATTGAAGGAGATACCAAGTCTATCTTTCAGTTTCTGGGGAAGGGTAGGAGCCTAATTTTGATAAGTAACAATTAACAAGTACAGGTGACCTAATCACAGAAAAAACCAATTTTTGAACACAGGAACAACTCAATGTTCTCAATACATCTCAGTGATCAACCTCCCACCCTCCAATATCTTCAGTACTTTTTCACATTTTTTAGTGCCTAAAACCTTCCTACATTTTATTTCTCTTTAGATGATATTCACACCTTCAATAAAGGTTAGATGCAGAGCCATTTTGAAAAACAAACCTTTTTAATATTTTTAGTTTAAATAATTTTTTTAAAGTCACAGGAAAATACCTTTGATTCTCTTTTTATAAAAATCACAGTTATCTATTTTTATAAATTTGAAGAGCATTGATTTTCTATACCTCAGAAAACTTAGCTAGCTGTGTTTCTAATCTACTATGCTTTGTCTCCTTGATCAGCATTTCCTATTGCTTTCTTTAAAATCACGGAAGTATTTTATGGTATTTGTTTCCTTTCAATCTGACAGTTTGTACATCTAATCCAGTGATGAAATAAGATAATTTTAATGTTGATAATACACAAAAAATGAAATATTATTTATTCTAACTGAACATATATGGGACAAATATTAAAACTTCACACCAAAGATTTGGATCAATATATAATAGCACCTTCGATTTATCACTTACAATTACTGCTTATATTTTAAATTCAACTATTAGTGCATATTGTTTGCCTGGAACAAAAAAAGGTAAAGTTCTCATGGTGCTTGTAGACTATTGTAGAGGCAAAGAATAAAGATAAATGAAGCATATGTAATTATTTAATTATAATTAAGTAAATGACATAAGGACCTATCTTAGAGTCCAATGACACTATGTAAAAGAAAGTCCTAAATTAATTAAGCATACATATTTCTTTGGGAAAATTTCAGTGCTAGATAATTCCACTTACACACAAACACATACATACAGACACACACTTTCTAAGATTGCATTCTTTCTCTTGATCCTTCAAAGCCAGGCCAGGTGCTACAAACCTCCATTTTCTTTCCTCTAGAGTGAGTGTCTTCAAGGAAACAGAAGAGGAACAATCCTCCCTTGCGCTCAGAGGTGGTGGTAAACTAGGTATTGATGAAAGATAGAGATGCCTATCACCATAATGAAGTTGATAATAAATTTATTTTATGTCTCTACTCTTACTCTTTCTTCTTTTACTCTTAGATGTAATTTATACTATCCTACATTGCCCATCTTAAATCCTTCCAGAATAAGGTGGTGTAAAACGACTTGCATTGCTCATAGTATCTACAACACCTGGAATAGTGCCTGTCAATGGTAGCTATGTATCAATATTCTTATATTAATCAGCAAAAATATTATCAAAGGGTATATTTTAAAATGAAAATAACTGATGATATATACTTTAAAACGTTTTGCGTTGTTTTATGTGTCCTCATGGACAGGCAAAAAGAACTAATAGATCTGGGATCACATACTCAAGTAGTGGAATACGCAAGCATGATCAAGTGATCTCTTAATCTAGTGTGATTATTAAGCTACAAGTTCAATGAGTAAATAAAACTATGTCCCTATCTTACTTCTGAGATACCTTATTTATAAGCCATTTAGGAAGGTCCTTTGAGATTGAGCAACAGATCTTCTATAGCGGGGGCAAACTTAAAAATATGTTTTTATATTGGCTGTTTCATTGTCCTGAGAATAAAAAAAAAGAAGAAAAAATAAAGACACTATAAAACAATGTGGTTTTATTTCTAAGTAAATGATAAGAAATAACCTGTGTGTATTTTTCTATTTGAAGGACAAATAGAAAGCTAATATCTTAAGAAAAGATGAAGAGACTTCCATTGCAATAATGCTACATTTAAAAAGAATACAAACAGCTTTTTACATTAATGTGGATAATTTAAGTATAAAAATTATGCATATTTATGTCTGTGGCTCTTGAACTTGAAGAATGATCTATGTGGGTTGAAGTACCACTAAGCACTAAACTCTCAGCACTTAAGAAAATATAGAACTACTTTTAAAACCTCATTATAAAGAGTGCCAATAGCATTATAAAGACTGTCAACAGAAGCAGAAAAACTAAATTTTAAAAATATCTAGCAAACAATCATTATTCCTGCTGTGGAAAAAAATGGTTAGATATTTTCATTCACTGCTGTAATAATGATTCAAATGTGTGATATTCTACTTAAATGGCTGATTTTGAAAATTACAGCCTTAGAAAAACAGATGCTTCTTCAGGAAATGCATAAAACCACTTATTAAAGTTATCTATGTCTAAAAGATATATCCAATGATCTCTAAAAACAATTTAGAATTTTTTAAATTTATATACTATGCTAAATTATATCTTTAAATATTATAGGACCAACACTGAATTTAATGATTTCCAACCTACCACCCACCACACCAAAGATGATGTGTGGCATTTATTTAAATGCAGCTAATAGTGTTTTATTTTTTCTTTTATTTTTTTATTATGGCATAATTTAAAATTCATCTTTTACTTCTAATTCAGTGAGTTTTTATAAATGTGTATCAAAAAAAAGAATGGTTGCATCATCCTTTAAAACTCCCTTATGGCCCTTTGTAGTCACTGCCTTCTATCCTCAACCCATGACAACAACATATCTGTTTTTTTTGTTTGTTTCTACAGTGCGTCTTTGCAAGAATGACCTATAAACGTAATTTTTTAATATATAAACTTTGATGCTGTCTTCACCACAGCATACCATGTTTGAGATTTATTGATGCTTTGCATGTCACAATGATTGTTCATTCCTTTTTGTTGCGCAGTAGTATGACACCACATAGGTGTATCAGTTTGTTTATTCATTCATTAGTTGCTTATTTGCCAGCCCTATGTCTTCTTTGGTAAGGTGTCTGTTCAATATTTTTGTCCATTTATTGTTGAGTTATGTATTTATCTTACTGAGTTTTGAGTATCCTTTATATATTCTAGATACAAGTCTTTGTCATATATATGCTTTGCAGATATTTTCTCCCAGTGTGTGCTTATTCTCTTGTCTAAGAACAGAATTTTTAAATTAAAAAGTTCAATTCATCATTTTTTTCTTAAATGCCTGGAACCAATAAGTACTCCATTCTTTGCTGTGTGACTGTGTCTGTGTTTTACAGCACACCTGTAATGCTCAGGCAGGTAGTTTATAGTTTTGCTTCAGTCTTCACTTTCTGTTTATATAGAGCTTCAAGGTCAACCTAAAGTAAGAGTGTAGGATCTCCTTGCTTTTCCTGGGAATATAAACAGCCTTGGACATGTGCACAGTATTACACATGTATGTGGCCTTCTAGATTCTCTGGAATCTATTGGAGCTTTACAATCCCAAATGGATACCTTAATACCCAAATTTTTCTTCAATAGTTTTTTGCTCAGCTTTTTGTTAGCCCCAAGTACTATCACTGCCACAGGTGACTGCAAAATGAAGCAGTTGTTACATGTTGTTGTTGACAAATACCTTCAGAGAAAAGGGTGTTTGAGTTGACTGAGTTCTGAATTAAGTCAAATAAGAGGATTTTAAGAGAACTTCCAGGAAGGTCAATAATGACAGTTTTCTGAAAATGATGCTTTCAGAGAACTTTAAGTTGTTCTGCCACCTTTAGTGGCTGCTAGCCTGCTGCTTTTCACCATGGTTGAGAAGCCATTGGTTTTCATTACTACTGCAGAACTAGAATGAGGGCATACAAATAGAGCAAATTGTAGTGTTCTTACCAAGATTCAACATTTTCCTTTATTAAACATTTCTCTGATTGTTACATGCCTTTGATTATTTCCAGAGTTTAGATTAAGTTAATTTTGATTATTTTTCCTCTCCAGTGTTCTCATTGTTTTTATGGAGAAGCAACATTTTGAAAGTTATTATTCCACTATTCTAACTGATGTCTCATATATAGATACTTTGTCTTTTAGCTTTTTCTAACTTTATACATATGAAGCTAGTACTAGGTTGGGTATCCAGGACTACACCTCTTTGCTTTAACATAAAGTTACATATATAATGCTTGTAAAAAGTGAATTTTTACATTGGAAAATACCATATGCTTAACATGAAGCCTTTGGGAATCTTCAGATCCAAGCTATGTGGTATTCTGTCATTCCTAAATTTGAGTGATGAGATCTCTCTAGGCCATAATTCAAAAGTCTTACGTGGAGGCCAAGCCTAAATACTTTAAAACAGGAATATGTCTGTACACTAGTACAATGCACCCATCCTTGCAATGAGACTACAGTTTACAAAAGTTTGCATACAAGTAAGGAAAGAATATAGAAATAGGTATTCAATGACAATATTTAAATAAATGAGAAAAGAAAAATGTGTGATCTGAATCTTTGATGAAGTTATTTTTCTTCTTACCTATTGTTGCATAAGTTTAGAGTTGAATTTCCCTGGTACAATTTCTAACTCTTTCTCAATTTTTCCCTCAAAATTTTCTAAAGTAAAAGAAGTTATGGTAATGGATGTTAACAAATCTAATATAGCCCAGCCTTCACCACTTAGGATAATTCTAGAAATTCTAGGTGATTGGGTCTAAAGGGCCAGCTTTTTCCATAGCAGTGATGTTTTTGATTGGGTGGATATTTTAATGTTGTGAGAAGAGCAGGAAAATTAACACAGGAGATTTTGTTTTTCAGTTTTGCTCTTCAAACATGTCAGTGATCCAAAGTTTTTGTTTGTTCTCTATGACTGTTTCTACAGAAACAAATCATTCACAGTAATAAATCACAAAATAATCACAATAACATTAAGAAAGTGTGCCATAAACTATATTCTAAGTATTTTTACATCAATCTCATGAAGTGAGAACTATTATTGTTATATTAAAGATAAAGACATAAAGATAACACAGAACAAAACAAAAAGAAATCACTGGTTGAAAGTTACACAAGTTGTAAATTGGGAGTGAGGATTTGAGTCCAGGCTAACTGATTCTAAAACCACTTCCCTTTAGCCACTACCCTACTCCATACTATATACTATGATGTACTTCAGAGATAGGCAGAAAATCATCTAAATGCTACAGGTTGCCTGTATTTGATATTCTACCCTAGCACTTTGGGGCTTGGATAGTCTTCCTGACCCTAATACTAGTTGATATGGGAACTGTGTTGCCATTTCAACCATTTTCTCTGTTAACTCTTCTATCGAATATAAAAAATCTTACTTCTTTTTGTAATATGCTGATAGAGGTATATATTCAGAGATCAGTATAATTGTGCAGAGTAACATAATGGTTAAAACCTGTTTCTGAGTCAAACTAAGTTAAGTTTAAATTCAACCTATCAGTTTATTAGCCATAGATCACAGGCAAATTTAATCACCTCTCAGAAATTTATTCCTACAGCTATAAAAAGAGAAAAATGATAACTAACTCACTCGGTTATTTGAAGATTTAATGATAATTACAATACTAATTCGATAATATTATAAGATCAAGTTCCCTTATTTCAACTTGTGACATCCAACATTTTTGAAAGCTAAAGATTTATAAAGATGTATTTGGCATCAAAATCAGATATGAAATACTGTGACATATGTATTATAATTTAGATAGGGTTATCAAGTAAGAGTCTTTGAGAAGAATGTGTATACAGTTGACCCTTGAACAGCACAAGGATTAGGGGCACTGACTGCCATCCAGTTGAAAATCCACATATAACTTTTGATTTTTCAAAAACTTAAATTGTCCCTCAATATCTGTGGGAAAATTTTTCCAGGACACCTGCCCCTATGAGTACCAAAATCCATGGTTGCTCAAGTCTTCTATATAAAATGGAATAGGTCAATGCATAGAGTCAGCCCTCAACATCCATAGACTCCTATCTGTGGATTTAAAACAGTAATTACTTATTGAAAAAAAAATTACTTATAAGTGGGCTCAGGCAGTTCAAACCCATATTTTTCAAGGGTTAATTATATATATTTATGTTCTAAATATTCCTACATAGTCTATAGAAATATTAATATATTATTTAGTTATGACCTCTGCCTTAGACTATTAAATTCACTATATGTTGTATTATATGCAATATATGTAAGTATATGTAATATAGCATGTGTAATACTTTTACAAAGTCTGAAGATTATTGAATATTCAATAATATCTGGTCAAAAAATTTTGGATAAGAGATTGTGGACCTGTAATAAGAGATTATGAATCTATATATATATTTATTATCTTTGTTGTTTTCACTCTTACTTTTCATTTAACAGAAACAAAAATGTAGAGTAATGTAGCATCCAGACATCTTGATAGATGTGAATTTTTAGGCCAACCTTCATAAGGAGTTAAGAGATAGAGCTTCTATCTCCCCCAGGCTGTGGTGCTTTTCAGACAGTGATGCCCAAAAGCAGAACAGGCATGACAATGTGGATATGCAACATTATGTTTTATCACCAACATCAATTTAACATGAAACAACAGAAGGAGCAGAGGTTCAGCAGAATTCAGAAGCTCTGTCAATATTTCAGCTCTACTTGACCCTCTTTTATATAACTCGTTTTCTTCTTTGTATTTGCTTGGTTTTTGCTATGGCACAAACATGCTGTTAACTTTTCCCTAAAATCTACAGACTGGATCTAGTTGGACCACAAATGGTCTCAGAGTTAGTTATTATTTATCAAAGTTGGGCCTTTTTTTCTCTCATTAAAATGCCTTAACATAAAATGGAGGTCTCAGTGCCTAAACATTGTGGGAGGATAAATAAGCACGATAGTCTGAGCATTGTTGCTTGCTCATTTGGTTTAACCTTCAACTACATAATACTGGTGCCCTTCATTTTTGTGGTTACAAAAATAAAAACATGCTTTAGATCATCCCTCCTGGTATGATTGTCTCTCCATAAATTCTTGGTTTACACAAATTCTCCTGAATTCTAGTTTTACTTGTACTTCCCTTCTTACTACTGTTACTAATACTTTCTTAAAATTCAAAACTAATTATTATTATTATTAATATTAATATTTTTAGTCAGATGACAAAAGCTGTGAAAATCAAATTTTTTGTTTTAGGGGAACATTTGCAAAATGCCCATTGCGTATGCTAAAAACAAATAAATGGACATTTTTATCTTAATTAGATTCCTGCTTATTGCAGTTTTTAATCAGGCCTGTCAGTAAAAGAAAGAATTTTTGAGTATAGGGAAAACTTGAAATAGGCAAACTTCTATTTGTGTACTTAATTTTTTAATTGGGCAAATAATGATTTAATTAGTGTTAGTAGTAGAACACAACACTTCAGCTCACAGAATGACAACATTTTATAATTATGAACAAAAATTGAAAATTGAGACATTATCAGCTTTTAGGAAGACAAACCTGAATATACCACAGAGCCATTATATAGTATTATTATGCAATGAGATCTAACTATAAAAGTAGTAAAAAATATTAAAAATATAATGTGAATACTAAATTTTAAAAATATAGCATAAACTAAATATATATTTTTAAATTTTAACACAATTGAGATAATTATTTAAGGCTGATGTATTTATCACAAATAGACCTAGAAAACAAAGAACAAAAACAATGCCTTAGGAAAAGTGTCGTGCTACATGTAGTAGTCAGGTATCAATGCAATTAACTCAGTGACCTCATACACTAGCTAGGCTTAAAGATCTTGGGAGTTAGTCTGTATATACATAAAATCAGGAGATAAAATTTCTAGTTCTATTGAATCGAGTTAAGAGATCTTTATCAGGATAGATTTTTAACTACAACTGAAAAATACTAATATAATTTAAAAAAATAATTCTGAACAATATTATTTCTTACTATAAATAATACTAAATAGGTGTTTGGAAAGAATAAATTAATAATATAGCATGTAAATTTATAAGTTTCTAAAATTAGTTTATAAATAATTTTTGTTGTTTATTTTTATTTCTCATTTTTGTCACTCAATATTTTTTCTATTTACTTTACATTTTCTTTCTGATAAATAATTACTTATTCTTAGAGAATAATAACTACTAAACACTGAATTAAGTACATTTTCTTTTGAAAAACAAAGTTATATGTATGTTTTGTCTATCAACATATTTACTTTAAGCCCCCATGAAAACTTTCATATTTACCAAATGAATGCTTTTAGTGACACATAATTAATAAAGTGGCCTGTTTTTCTTATATTTATAAATAATTTATAATTAACTTCCAAGTATAGTTATATAATCACCACCAAATATAACTCCACCCCTACATGACAAAGTAGTACAATAAATCTCAATGCCAACGATCTATGCAGCATTTTACAACAGAATAATTATTTGGGGTTTCAAAAAATTGAACAATTAAGGCAGAGTTCCAGGTAGAGTGCTAGGAAGTTAGCCGAAAGTTCTTTAATCATGTCTTAGGACACCAAGTTTGAAGGCAGAGAGAGAGAGAACGAGTCCAATTATCTTTTGCATTAAAAAGTTTTTCACCTCGATAAAATAACTTAAAACAGCTTTTAAATTTAATATTGATCAAACTAAAAACATTTCATTTTATAGCAGAAAACACTGTTATGGCAAATTCTAATCAGAGTGGAATGTTAGAAATTCTTAAGTACACCAGCATATGATTAATAAACCTATTATTGTTGTTATCTCTAAGAAGGTATTTCAAACAAGTCTTCTTTATTTGTTCCTCAAATTTTTTATAGATAATCATTTCAATGCATACCTCTCTTTACTGAAAAAAAATAATAAAAGATAATCTATTAACACAACTCATCAAGTGTGTACTATATGATAGTTACTGCTTCATTTGGTACAACCTTTCTAACTATTTTAGTAAAGCCATGCTTTAGTTATTTAGTTATGTTTTACAAATCACTGGTTAAATACCATAAAGAAAACACTTTATAATCTGAAAAAGTTTATATCTTGTTAAGTACCAAAAATTTTTTAAAAACATATGGATAAGGCATTTTGGTTTTCATTCTATCAGTTTCTTCAAAATTAATCAAGATGTGGGATCCTTTAGTAATTGAAAGTTGTATTGGCTGCATTTTTAACAGATTGACCCAGAAATCCATCAAGAGTGCTACAGTCCTGAGTAGACTTCTTGATGCATATGCCCACCAGTCCAAGGGCATTCTGACTTCTTGGTAAACTTACCATAGCATGACCAATGGGGCTGACCTAGATGGTCTGCGGGAGCCAGCCGGCTAAGATCGAACAGTTCCTGAGAGGAAGAGTGAGAATTAAGAAAATAAAGAGAGAGAGAGAGAGAGAGAGAGAGAGAGAGAGAGAGAGAGAGAGAAAGAGAGACAGACAGACAGACAGACAGACAAAGAGATAGAGTCAGGAGGGCTAACAGTGAATACTGTGCCCCGAGTTTATTAAGAACAGTATCTTTATACCCTAGGATGTGCATGAGAAGCAACACCCACAGATATGCAAACAATTTCAATAACGAGCTTATTCATTATTCAATCTTTCTCCTTCAGTAACGAGCTTATTCTTTAAGCCAATCTTCCTCCTTTAGTAACGAGCTTACCTGCCCTGCAAATTTCTAGCTTGCAGGCACTTTTAATCGTCTTTAGGACATTCAGCAATAATGGCTCCCAACAATGGTCTTTGTGTCAATGGTGCCTCCACAGCAGCATTGAACAGTTTTCTGGCTTCCATTGGTCCAGAATGTGTAGGAGTAAAACATGCGTGGGTGTGAGTCATGCCTTTTCCTCACAGTCACAGTAATGCTGAGCCTTGCATGTTTCTTTGACACAGAACAACAACACGGTATAGACATGAGGTTCATTGGGGGTATGAGAAACATACTATGTCTCAATAAAGTGAAAAATTGTTTAGAAGAACAATATTTATTTTAAGTGTTGAAATTCTTATATTTTAGGGATGTTTATTTATGGTGAGATTTCACAAGTATTGTGATGACATACTACTGAAAAGGCCACAAAGATGTAGTAATGGGTTAAGGTTAAGAGCTTACGTGCTAATTGCCATGTCTCTCTGCTGGACACCTGCTTGCTTGAAAAGTTATTGTTTGACTATTACCCCCTGGGAACCTAACAGTTACCCATGGGAACCTAACATTTTAACAGTACACTTTCTGCTTCTGTACCCCCGCTTGCACAACCCACCTTTAGGTTGACAGCTAGAGAATAGAAGACATATTAGACCTTTGTGATTTAGACAAAATGATTTATAGGATTTAGGGCTTAAAACCCTTGTACCTTTATGTTTCGGGGCTGCTCCTTTGGAAGGACAGCTGCCGGCTAATAAACTGCCTCTAATATCAGAGCACTCAGGTTGAGTCTGGTTATTCCGGTCACAACAGTATCAGAAAGTATTTATTCCAATATAGCTCCTATGTTTTTTAATGCTTTCTCTCTTGACAGACCTACCTAGTCAAAAGAATGCCAAAAAGATTACATTGTATCTGCATTACTTGAAGTATTTTTTTCATTCTTCTTTTTCCCCCCATCATCCTAACATTGTAAATACCAATCTTAACTGATTTTTTCAAGTTATAAAGTAAAATGAGATATCTGCTTTGCAGTCAGAACCAAGTTGGTTAAAATGGAAAGTTTAAAATCCAACTATGACAAGCAAAGTCTTTTTTCTACATAACCTTTTGTACTTTTGTACAAGGATAGGAACGCAAATACAATTATAATTTTATTTTAGCCATTATCCATAATAATTTTAAAATTAACTTTGAGCATGTAAAATGTGCCAGGAATCATGTCACTAGTAAATCACATATAATTCTATATAATTCTTACAACTACCCATAGAGTAGTTCATACCTACACACAATTAACAGAGTTTTAAAAGAAAAAAAAAAAGGCTATAAGTTTTGAATGTTTCTATGTGATTTACCAAAAACATATAGATAGAAACTGGCAGATAAGAATCAGAGCCAGGATTTGCATTCTATAGCTAAATCTTTCAGATATTCCCAAATAGATAAATGTTTCCATTAGCATAAATTGGATATTAGAAGATAACATTGTGTATTATTTTGATTTCAGATTTAATTCACTTGAGTGTTTTTTTCCTGAACTGAGTAGAGATATTGCAGGTACAAAAATAATATAATGAAATTAATTTCTTTAAGTCATAGAGGAAGTGACTTTAATAGTCAAGGTGGTACATATATAATCTATTTGAAAGCCACTGATGTAAAGGCTAGCATTTTTCCCTTTATCCTAGGAATCCATCTGAAAAAATACACTAACAAATATACAAAAAATATACATAAATTAGGATATTCATTGTAACACTGTAATAGTAAAAAAAAAAGGAAAAACATTATTCATTATGAAATTGCTTGAAAAAAGTATAGTACTTTCACACAATATAGTAAGAAGAGAGTATTTTCTCTACATACTACACTGGATATATTTAGAATATACTGTTTGGGGAAAAAATAGAGACAGTTTACATAACATATTGCTTATCTAAAAAAGAATAGGGAAACTACACTTTTTGAAAATAGCCTAATAAATTTATCTTTATAAAAGATAAATCAAAAGCTTAGTAAATAGTTATCTAGAGTGAGAGGAAGGCAATGGAGTGGTGAGATCCAGAATGAAACCTAGAGTTCTCTGCATATACTTTCGATTTTACATTTAACTTTGCTACCATGTAAATGGGTTGCATAATTATAATACAAACTTAAATAAGAATTTTAAATAAAATCTAGAAATTTTGAGATAAAAATAGAATACATTAACTTACTTATGTGTTGAGTTGTTCTCTTAACCACATTGAAAAGGATTATTTTTTAAGGGATATTAAAATACCATAAGTTAATTGTACTTGGCTAGTAGAATATATCACAAAGCCCAACTGCTTATATAATTAAGTAAATGTGCAACGGGTCATGAGAACTTATGTATTTAAGACAGCGATGTAAGATCTAAAATGGCGGAATGGAAAATTTTAAATTCCCCCAGCAAGGTACACTGCAATCCCCTCCGACCAAGGGCCGGAATTCTCCACCCAGACCTATTTGCTTGCTTAAAGATAAGGCCATAATCAGGCCATATGGTTAGCCAATAAGGAACTGCAACCTGTCCCACGGGCGCAAAGTTAGCCCGCCATAAACCTAATATAAGGAACCCCATGCTAAGGATTGGGGCTCTTGCTCTCGCTGCTGCATCAGTGGAGGCTTGAGCCCGGATTCGAATTCGTAATAGAATTTTCTTTTTGATTCTAATTTGGCTCTGAGGTCATCTTGTCCGGGTGCGGTCCATAACAAAATGAATAAGTAAGTAGGGGAATGGAAGGAAGGACGGAAAGAAGGGAGGGAGGAAAGAAGAAAGGGAGGAAGAAAGGAATAAATAAAGAGAAGACTCACAACTATTTTTATTAGCCACAGTTATAATTGTAATGTTGTTATTCTAATATCTATAGCTATATAAATACACATCTATGTTTATTTTTATGTCTTTACATGAGCTAAAACTCATAGGTATAAATATTAATGTAGTTAGAAATCAATATTTGAGCATAAGGAAAAACAAGAAAAAGAACATAAAGGGAGAGTTCCTCAAATTTTGAGGTCAGTCTTGAAGTTTATAGAGAGTGCTGGAGCCCTCCACTAAGATCGAACAGTTCCTGAGAGGGGGAGTGTGATTGAGAAAAGAAAGAAAAAAGAGAGAGACAAAAGATAAAGTCAGGAGGGCTAACAGTAAATACTGTGCCCCGACTTTATTAAGAACAGTATATTTAAATCCTTGGAAATGTATGAGAGGCAAAACCCACAGATATTCTAACAACTGCTGATATTTACATAAGTTCTCTCAAAACCTCCTTGTTCCTGTTTTCTGTCTCTTATTCCTTGGGGCAAGGAATGTTCAACTCTTTACATTAAGCCAAACTTCCTCCTTCAGTAAGGAGCCCACCTGCTCTGCAAACTTTTAGCTTGCAGGCATCTTTCATCTTGTCTATAGGGCATTCAGCAAGAAAGGCTCCCAACAGGAGAGGAAACAAGAACCCAAGTATAGCAGTACCTGGAAAGAGGCTGAACAAGTTTTTAAGAGCATCCAGATGCTACTAAAAACAGAATAGTTTAAATGCTACCAAGTTAAAGATGTTTGGTAAATGCTTTAGGTTTTCTTTGAAAGTCCACAATATCCACATTTTGGGAGTAAGGATCATATTCTAGAATTAAGGACTATACCCTAGGAGTAAGAAAAGAAAGCATGAAAAAATAAGACAGGACACAGTAGAGATGACTTTTCTCAGCTTGAGAGATTGGGCAGTTTAGTGACTGAGAAGCTAGGAACTGGAATTAAGTGAAGTATCTTGTCTCTGGTGGTTGATCATTGCTGGACCTAAGCTGAGACTTTTGACTGGTGCACTTATCTGTGTCCTTTCCATGTGACCTGAGCTTCTTAAAAGAAAGAGAGTGACTCAGGGTTGTTGGATTACTAACATAATGGCTAAAGATTTCAAGTATTATAATGAATGAGATAAAAGCTGACTTGCCTTTGTTACCTACCAGGCCCAAGTTTCTAAAAGTGTGTATCTCAGCAAACAAGTGAGAAATTCAATTACTTTTTCTTATCTAGCCACAGAAGTCTACCAGAATGAACTCTGTCATATTCTTTTCAATGCAAACAAGTCAAATCCTATCCAAATTGGAAAGAAGATGACATAGACCACATTTGTAAATGGGAAAAGTATCAAATATTTTAAGAATATATTTAAACGTTGCCTCCCCCAGCTCCTATGTACACATATGTACAGCCAAAACTAAATTTCTACAGCTTTGTGGTTATCTGACAGTAATTCCACTACCTACTAAAAAAAAAAAATCTCAGCATAAAAGTTAACAGATTACAGAGCCTCTACAACAGATTGTCTACAAATAAACAAAATACTATTTTGAAATTAGCATAAATTAACTATAAAGTAATTATGAGAGCATGTTTAAGAACTTATAGGAAAAGATATAAAAAATAAACATATGAAAAAGAGTAAATGGTGGAACAAAACTATGAAAAAAAGAAAATGAAATAATTAGACTGAAAAATGTAACATCTGATATCAAAATTTATCTGATGATCTAAAGATCAAATTTTACTACACAGAAATGTCAACTTTAAGGCACTGAAATAGAAAATACTCAAACTGAAGCACATAGAAAACACATATGTTTAAATATGAATAATATATGGTCTAATATATATAAACATGGTGTTCAGAAGTTGAAAGAAAATCAATTTAAAAATTTTAAGAAACAAATAAATTTTTAAAATTTGATTAAATGCATCAACTTACAAAGTACCATAGTAAAATTCAAATAGAACGATTTTTCTAAAAGAAATTTTACCTGTGCATTTCAGAGTCAAATTGCTGAAAAACAATGACAGAAAAAAGAAGTAACAACAATAAAGATGATAGCTGATTTTTATCAGGCGTAATGGAGGCCTATTTTTGAACACACCTTTTCAGTTTTAAGCATCTTTATTCATTGAAATGAATTACTCATATAACATTTATCCCACTATTATTCTAATATTTTGGGACCAGGAAAAGTATACCTCTTGTAATGTTAAAGTCCATGTAACAGTATTAATCTAGGAGCTTATAAAAAAGTTACTAAATGTAATCACCTCTATTTCTAGCATCAATTTCCCTTTCTAACTGCCCTGAATACTTCATCATAATAGTCATAAATTGGATTAAACTTAAACCATAGGAATATTATCAAAAATTGCAAATATAAAAAATATGCATGTTATCTGGGAGGATACATAAGACTCTTCTGGCTGTTAGAATTTTTTTTTTCCCCAGGAGTGTATTATGATTATTTTATAAGATCAACTAATTGTTGCCAGGAAAATAACAATTAGCTGGCTGTATTTGGATTGCATTCACAAAAGGACAAATCCAATAGATGAGGTTTATGTTTTTCTCAAAAGCTCTGGAGAGGAAGCATGGTGTACTCATAAAGATAGGCAAGGGGGCTGGATGCCAAGATACGTAAGGGAATTACAGTGATGGTGGTGGAGAATGTGCCAAGGACCATTATTGTCTATCCTAAAATGTTAGTGGATGGTAGCCAAAACTACCCCTTAAACATCTCAATTCAATCTATGAATATTTAAACCTAAAACAAAACAAAATATGTATCCCCTTAGAGATTTAGCAACGTTTTTATGCCAGGAAGGTGAAAAATAAATTAAGACATTTTAAAATAGCAAAAAAACACACACAAGTTCACAAACATATCCTCGGTTAAAACAATTTTTTTATTGCTTTTGTTTTTCTTTTTCCTCTCCTACAGTCTAGATAATATCAGTTCAGAGAATGACAGCTACCATAGAGAAAAGCTGGAAAGAGAAGAGAAGAAGTAGGGTATCTGATGAAACACAGGGTTTTTAAAAAATGCTTTCTGGAGTATTTGTCCCATTGCAATGATTCTTTAAATTCCAAATCAGTTTCTGGTCACTCATAAACATCCCACTAAGCTGTCTGCATGTTATTTAATTAGTTAAAAATACAAGATATTTTCAGAAAAAAACATGTCCACAGAGAGCAAACACATAGGCATAACTTTCATAGGTTGCCAGAGAGCATAAACGGAGTCACACTTCTGCTATCACTGTCAGAGCTGGGGGAGCCTCACACCAGCTGTGGAAATAGCTCTTGCTTCCTTACTGCTTTTTCTTATTTAAAGCTGGCATTATCATTGAGGAAGATCTTACATAAACAATAGTGCTCTTTCATTTAAAGCAATGATTTACAGATAACAGCATTTCCTGATTTTTGAATATCATGCTCAGTATCAGCAAGGCCAATCTTATCTAAAAGAAGAAAAAGAATCTGTGCCAAGGTGAACTTGAACAATATTTCTGTCTCCAGCTTTATCATCAAAAACTCTGCAGCCCAGCCCTCATCTCTTATTTAACACTCTTTACCATGGTAGTCCTGACACTGAGTTGGTTTCCAATGCCATAATCACAGCTCTATTTCCCCTACAGGTGGCTTGTAGATCTTAAAATCACCCAGAGAGTACATGCCAACATTTTTATCTGGCATATATTATGGCCTGCCTATCAGTACATTTTTAGTGTTTTTGTTCTAGTAAAGCCTTTGGTTGCAATGATAGAAATCTACTCAAATTACATGAAGGGTGATTTGTTCTTTGGAAATGGAAGACAATTACAGGCAATGAAACTGATCTTGAGAACTAGAAAACTAGTGAGATTCAAGGCAGTATGCAAAGCTTACACAGGCTCGGATAATTAACAAGATTCACAGACTTCACAGAACATTTTCATATAGGACTTTAAGAAACATAAAGGATGTGGTAGAGCAGGACAAACTAGGACAGGCAAACGTCAAGGGCCTGAAGGCCTTGTGGGAGAGATTTCCTAAGGGTCCAGTTACAAAAGACACACTTTGTCCCTGGATTATGAAACAGTACATTATGTGCAAAGAATCTTGGTTTCAGAAGACATCAGGCAAAGGTTTTCTAGCAAGACTTATTATATCTCACTGGCCTGTAGAGAGTTGGATCTGAGCTGGATCTGCAGCAAAGCCACGCTTGACTGTGTTACAATCTGCCAAGGACAGAGAAGCAAAACAGTGAACAAACAGCTGCTTCTAGTTTAGCATAGATAACTGGGTACAAACAGGCTTTGGGAAATTATTGTTGCCAGCAAGTTTGAAGTTCTGAAAGAAGATTCCTACTCCCTCCTTGACCTTCAAAAGTATATAATAAACATGCTGAGCTTGCCTCAAGGTCACTGTATCTTGAGCAGAGTGCAGTGTTCCTCCTGGCCCCAGCTTTTGTATATACCGTCTCTGTGTTTTTCTCTATCCTTTTTTCACCCCACCTCAGGTTAACCCTCTAGCCGTGCACGTCGTGGCACTGGCCACATATCCAAATTACGTTTTGTAACTAATTCAATGATATGTTAGTCATTGATCTATGCATCACTAAATAAGTAGACAGGTAGTATCTCTATGAGTATCTCGAGGAGATTTTTGAAATTTAAATAGTAAAATAGAAATTCGTCTCTATTTAGCCCTTCTTGCTCTTGTTTTGGTCAATAGTAAATACCAGTCTTTCAGGCATACCAAGAGATAGATATAGAGCTATTACAGTCAGACTATAAAATAGCTGTGTGATATACGCAATTGCTTTATTTTTTTGTTTCATTCTAGAGCAGCACTGTTTCTTAACATTTCTTCTTTAAATCTGTCTTAGCGCTCTCTGCTTGAACATGGCCTAATACTGTTACCAGCAGTAATGTTACGTTACTTCATTGGTCGAGAGCCCATTATCAACATAGATTTCATCTGAGAATTCCCATGTGAGGGAAATTTACTGTTTACTAACGAGCAAATGGATAGCTTCCAGTTGAGGTAGGTATCTACTGACAGTTCATTCAACTGTTAGTGAATGGGTCTGGATCAGACAATGCAAACATATTTTAGAGTATGAAAGTGTTCAGGTTCCTTTCCAAATTGCCACTACTGCTTTAGTTACCCAAAAGAATTGTTTGAAAAGTGTGAGGTTATGGATGAAAATCAGTGGCCAAAATGAAATGATAAGTGAGATAAACCAGCTGAGCTCTGGGATACTCAGCTCCCAACTTCAGTCAAAGAAAACCTCAACTTTTATCATTTTTAACTTAAAAATATATAGTGTTGGGAAAAAAAAATTTAAATTTTACTGCTTAAATTTTAAATATAGCTTCAATCTTCCTGGGTAATATATAAGTTCTTTTGATAAATTAAAGCAAATTTTAAAAATTATATATTCTATTAATTAGAAATCTCTAACTTTGAGATTATAAATCAAGTCCTTAATTACTCAAGAATACTAAAGTCAATATACCTGCCTCTGCAGTTTACTCAAATAGACAAATACATTATTCATTATATATTGCCAGTAAAACATATCTGCATTTCTGTTATTAGAATGTACACATGTAAGTTTATCTAAATGGACTTAACATGAGAAAAGTAAAAAACATATGGTTGTTTTTTGGAGACTAACTAGATCTCCTTTAAAAAAAGAGAAAGAAATGTTAATTATGAACCCATTCTCAACTCTTTCTTTTTAGAAAAAGAGAAAAATGTTAATGTTATTTTATGACCCCAAGGTTTTATTTTTCTTTTGCATGACAAAACAAACAAAAACATTATATACAAAGATCAAATAAAATTAAAAGACAAAGTTCACATTGTTTCACTTAAATGATAATTTGATTATCTAAGATATTGAAGTCATAATGGGACAACAGAGGTTCAGACAAAAAGATAGAAAAATTTTTATTAAAATATTATCTCAGGTAACTGAGCAAATATGTATATTACTCTTATTTCCCCTTTGTCTATAGTTACAAAAAATTAAATATTCCCTGGTCCAATTGGTATAAACTTATGAAACATGCAAATTAATACAGGAGATAGAAATCATGAGAGTGGTTGTGGTTACCTTGGGGGTAGAAAGAGTAGCAACGGAAAGCCAAATATGGTTGAATTCTGAGATAATTGCAATACTCTGTTTTGTTTTTGTTTTTTTTTGTTTTTTTTTTTCTGAATGTGGCTACATTAGTGTGTTCACTTTTGAACTTCATCTTGCTATATGCTAATAATCTTTCTAATGTCTCTGTTTCTGTTATTTTAAAATTTTTTTTTAAATAACAAAAAGTGGATTTAAGTGGAAATTGAATTCAGAGATATTAGAAGTTTTCACAAGATCCAAAGAAAGAAGAGTTCTAGGAAGAGTTATCAATAGCTCCAGATTCATGCACGATAAAGAGTGTAGCACCCAAAGTAATCACCATTATATTTCTAGAATGTGGCTTAAAAATTGGCAGCAAGATTTTACTAAATTAATATTTGTTTAAGGACTAAGTGAATGAATACCAAACACCACAGAGAGTTATTAAGACAAGAAAGCAATAACTAGATTTTACAAAAAGGGCATTGAAACAAAAAATAGAGAAGGTTTTTAGTGAAGTGAGAGTATGTGGTTTAAAAAATGAATAGCAAGTGAATAATTAGGCATTGGGATCCAAAACAATTTTTAAGAAGCTAGCCTACCAAGAGCGGATTAAATAATAAAGTTACTAGAAACAAACACTGTAGAGGTAGTACAATGAAATGTTTTTAAGTTAAAATTTTTAAGTAAAAGAATAATAGCTAGTATTTATTCAATGGCTACCATGTTATTCTTTAAAAAATAAAATGAGGTTAATGATATTATCTGCTGTAGACTGATGGTTTGTATTTCTAAAATTTTATGTTGGAATTCTAATTCCCAATGAAATGGTATTTGGAGGTGGGGCTTTTGGGAGACGATTACATCATGGGAGTGGAGTTCTTATGAATGGGATTTGTGCCCTTATAAAAGAGACCCCAAGAAGACCCATCATCCATTTTGCCATGTAAGTTGTGGGAGCTAAAAATTAATAATAATACTTTTCATCCTACTTTCTAAGTTCTTCTAGCTGGGCTAATAATAAAATTAACAGGAGAAAATTAAATTTTAATACATTTGCAAGGAGAATTCACACAAGCACAAAAATTCTAAAGACAGTGAGGCAACATTAAGTATATATAGCATTTGGATAAAGGAGAAAAGGTGAGAAAGAGTGTCTTGGATTTTAGAAGTGAAAATGAGTGATTTATAGGTAGTTGAGGAAGAGCCGAACACAAGACAGGTAAATTCTTGTTGGCAACTCAGAAACAATGAAATAGAGGAGGTATGTAGCTAACCAGCCCCTTTTTGAAGCCCTCCTATTAGCCATACTTAATTCAAATTAGGCTAAGGTGAGCATCTAAGGTTTTTTTTTTTCTGAAGCAGACTTTTCTGTATGAATCTCTTGGCAAGAAACAGGGGCAGAGTCAAATGTTCTTTCTGCATCTTTCATTTATTGATAAACAGCTTAAAAATCAATACCCTAAAAAGGCAGTTTCAAGGTGGCAAAATTTTGATTCCCTTCAAGGGACACAGAGAAAAGACTGTGAACCAGAAATTTGGTCCTTATCAAACAACAAATCTTCTGGCACCTTGATCTTGAAATTTCCAAACTTCAGAACGATGAGAAATAAATTTCTGTTGTTTATAAGCCACTCAGTGTGTAGTATTTTGTTAAAGCAAGCTGAATGGATTTAGACATTATGCAAAAAAAAAAAAAAAGTAAGGAAGAGACAGGTTCAGATCAGTTACAGAAACCTTCACAAATCCTTAGCAACTGCATGGAAAGACCAATGTCTTCTGTAGAAGGTGGCACACAGGGCATGCTCAACAAATATTTGTTAAATTCTAGATAAAAATAATGGATTCAAAATAGATAAATGAAAAAAAAAAACAAAGGCTCTTTGATTATAAAGTCTGTATTCTTTTTCCTATGGCATGCTTATAGTATACACAGATATTCTGTGAAAGGGAAAAGAAATTCTTGAATTTTTAAGCAACAACACTAAAACTAAAACATCATTGCTGTAGAAGTAAAAAGTCTCTTTTCCTTATAGATATTTTCCTTGCCACATCACTTACTCTACAGGCTAAATCTCTCACCATAAGTTTCAATAATTACACACAAGACTGATTTCCTCGATTTAAGTTCCACAGTAAAATACCTGGAGTTTAGATTTATAATGAGATAAGTGGCTTTGTGAAAAAAGAGAAGCTGGCATTATGACAGCACAGCATTACTCATTAGATATTATAATGCGTGTATGCTGTCTGTGTTTAAGAAATAGAATAAGATAAGAAATAATCTGTTTCAGCTCCCATGTAGTATTTTATCCTCTTTCATCTTCTATAATTCATAACACTACTTGATAGCATGTTGGAGCTTATAGTCTTAAAATTATAACTGTTGTATAATTTAATTGTAAATAACTGGGACTTCTCATTTAAATTCTCATTATTTTGACTTTTTCTAAACCCATGGAGTTCTGTGAGATTACCTTAGTTTGCTAGAAAATTATCATAATTCCATTCCATTATAAAAGTTTGAGGATCTTAGCACTATAACATGGATCCAAGAACTCTCTGAATATTAGATTAAGTATTTTTCTGGAGTGGGGGAGTGAGGGGAGAGAGAGAGAGAGAGAGAGAGAGAGAGAGAGAGAGAGAGAGAGAGAGAGAGACCTAGTTTAAACTGAGGTATGTTGTATGATAACTTTTGCCTTGACAGGCCCTAGCAGTACACATGCTTTCATGATTATCTTAATCCTCCTTAGTTATTAGTGGGCAAAAGGATTAAAACAAAATGGTTTCAAGATGTCAATATGGGAAGGAAGAGGGTTGCTATAATTAGAAGCAAGAACACTACATTTTTAGCTTCTATTTCTTGAAATGTAGCTCCAAACACTCTTTATTGACTTTATTGTTGTGATGCCAGTAATATAGCTCTCCTCTTATCTGATGTGCGGTGATTAACTTATAGGTTGACTTCTTTCACTTACATTTTTATCTCATTGCAATTGGTTAATAAGAAGACTGTATTATAGAAACTTGTGTTGATACTTATGTTTGTCCATGTATGACACTGTAATGTATGGTAAAGTTAAATTTTTGCTTATGACGCAGAATGAGGTAAATCTCCCCAAGTGGAGTCTCAAACCCTACGCCTGTGGAGAGAAGGTCCTTGACTTTGTTCAGGAAAGAATTCAAGCATGAGCCAGAGTAGAGACAAAAGGAAAGTTTATTAGAGAAGGAATAATACTGCATAGAGACATAGTCTCCTCTCAAAGCCAGAGAATGAGACCTCAAGTGTTTGAGAGGAATTGGGTTTAAATCTGTTTTTCCTTTCAGGGTGTGGATATACAGCATTAAAGGCATGAGGAAATTGTTAGTAATCTCAGCAGGAATCTTTCTATAGGTTCCTAGTGGTCTGGCCAAATGGCTGTTCAGCCAGGTTCCCATGTCTAGCAGCTCATAGCAAGCTCTGAACATAATCTAGTTTAGTATTTAGTCAATTTGTGTAGTTCTTATGCCTCTTTACTGTATTACTTAGAGTGGAATAGACACTGCTAAATACCATGAAGTATCTTTTAATAATTCTACTAAAGGAATTTATTTTAATTGTTTTGGTTTGCAAATTCAAATATGCAACATTAGAATGGGAAGCCTAAAATTTCTATCACATTTTGGAATACAGGTGCTTCTCTGCTACAATCTATGTTGCATTTAGCTTCTCATTCCCTGTCCTAAATTAACGTAACACATTATCTATTAAATAAGGAACCAAGCTTCCCTATTTAGTGTTATATTACTGCCTAACTTGCAAAGCATACAGACACAGAAATACCTAATCTGAAAATCATGGCGAAGAAAAATTCTACAAAAATCTGAGAACATTGACATTCTAATTATATATTTCTTGAGGTGATAACAAAATAGCTAAAGATAGAAAGATAAGTAAATTTGCAGATTAATTTTATTCATCAACATAGAGACAAATCTATGTAAAACCATGGTTAGCCAACTTCAAGTGTGTATTTTAAATATATATATTTACATATATATTACAGATACATATATACATGTGATTACCAAGTATTGTTTATTCCAAAAATGTAAAAAAGATTCAACATAAGAAAACATTTTATTATAATGGGCTAAAATTATTTAACTAAAAAAGTAAAACAATGTAATGAAATAAATTTTAAAAAGCACTACTTAAAGTTTCATACTTATTTTAAAGTCAAATATATTGTTCAAAGTTTCATATTTCTTTTCTATAAAACTTTTTTAAAAAGTGAGAATTTCTATAATATGTGAAGACTAATAAAAAAAGACTAGAGTAAAGGTCATTTTCACTGAGAAATATCTTTAGAACTAGTTTAATAGAAAAAAACACAAGAACTCTCATTATGTATGTTATTGTTCAATATATTTCATAAGAAATAGTCAAAACATTTTAAAAAAGAAAAATAGAGATTTATTTGGAAAAGGGCAGATTGGTATAGCCATTTCAATATGATATTACAATGTGTATAGAATATCCTAAAAGACCAAAAAATGTGTTATAACTGAGGTAAGAGTTACATCAGGACTTTTCTCCACAGCCACTAAAATGAAAAACAACCCTGAATGATAGCGTTGACATGGTGAAGCAGGTTTGTGGTTTAAAACTTCCTGCTAAAGTGGAAAATAAATGGGATAGGGAAAGTCCCTAACATAGGCATACAAAGAAGGACAACTGATAAGACCTATAATTCACTTTTGCTTCATTATTTGATGATTATAATAAATTAGCATTGCTTTTAAGGCCATATCTATTAGGCATCTGAGGCCAAGGCAGCTCCGAAAATCCAAACGTGGCAAGAAAAGGGGTATTTCCCTGATTCCAGAAAGAAACTACCTTCTTTCCATCAAGTGATCACTCCAAATCATGAGTATCTCACCCCTCAGTTAGATTAATGGATAAAAACCCCAAACCCACAACAGACAGGGAAGCTCTCTTTTGGGCCTGCCCGCTCTTCTATTTGAGGTTGTAGTTTCGCTTGGTAGAAAGAAGTCTTCAGAGATGACCACTTTGGCAGTTGCTCTCCCTTCTGAGGTGAGTGTACTTTGTCTTCAAGGCTGACAGCTCTTGGTAGCTTATTCTCTTTTCTAAGAATGTACTTTCTTTTTTTGATAAAGCTTGCATACAATTGTTGGGCGTCTGCCTTCAATTCTTTATGGATGGAACACCAAGAACCGAGATCCGGGAGTTCCAGGACTCATCAGAATCAGTAACAGAACTATTAGAAAATTTCAACATTGTAATGTACAATTAGTAAGTCAAAGAAATCCTCTACACCATCCAAACTTATTCAGAAAATGTAATAGGAGAGATTTACAAATCATAATAGCAATAAAAACTTTAAAATACCAAGTAATCAACCAAATAAAACAAAATAATTAAAAACTAAGTTCTTAAATGCCATAAATTCCTGGAAAATAATCTCAATAAATGGAGAAATATGCTAAATTAATGAAGAGGAAAACTTAAGAATATAAAGATATTATATTCTTAATATCAATAGAAAATCAATTAAATTTCAGCAGGTTTTTGGGTGGGTGAGATTAATTCAAAAATCTATTTTAAAAATACATTTTTATAGAGAGAAAGGGAATTTTGTTACCAATTCAGGGTTTCTGGGCCAGATGCTTCAAAATCCAATATTCAAAACATCAGAGTTTAGAATAAGGAAAGGTTTGTTGATTGAGAAATCACTAGCTTGAGAAGATGGGGAATCTTAATACTTCTGTTATAGAGCAGGTGAGAACAGGGACCCACACAGTCAAATCAGAGAGAATTATGAGCCCTTATTAGCCGGCCAGTGACTGACTCTCTACCACACAGGATTAGAAGAGATCAGCCCTGATCTTCCAGAGGAGGCAGTTTATAAAGCTTAAGACAATATTCTGGTGGTCTTTTGAACAAGCAAGCAAGCAGATTACAGGAAGGAGCAGATTATAGAAAGTAGTTGTTGGCTGCAAAAGTCTCACACAAAGGCAAATGTCCCATTACAAAGGCAAATGTCCTCAGGGAACTCCTAGATCAAATAGGGCTTAGAAGGCAGTTTCCCCATCTGCATCCCAGTGGTGGTCAGCACCCTCCTGGGGGCGGGTGCCTGGAGATATCACTTCTCTGGAAAGTTTTACTTCTACACTTCCACAAATTCATCTTATGAGTGACCCAAATTCAGGTCTCTTTTATGTCAAGGGAAGGGAGGAGGAGCAGAACAAGAGATGAGTGAGGACCACTAGGCACTCACAGGGATCCAAGGAAGAGTTAAAAATCTCTAAATCTCTTTGTTCCCTATGGATGCAATGACTCCGTGATCTGAGTCTCATCTTGAGAATTAACTCTTTGATAAACAATCAATTTTTGTGTATATTTCTCCACCTCTTCAGGAGAGGCACCTTTTGACAATGGGATGTTTTTGCAAAATACTCAAGCAGAATTCCTCTATTTAATTAGCATATCTATAGCAGGAGCTATTAGCCTGAAGGCCACGGGAGAAATGCAGGTTGGAATTAAGGTAGAGTCAGAGAGAGGAGCATTTCATTCTGTTACAGGAGGAGGAAGAGTAAAATTGTATACACCAAAATTGGATTCACCAGAAAATCTCTATAATTAAAGTTTTTGACCAAACACTTATAAAATAATCAAAACAGCTAGGTCTTTATTCTACTGGCAACTATACTTAACTTACTACTAACAATTTTATACTATGATGTGGAGAAATATTCCTTTTCAAATATAGATCTTTAGCTTACTAAAAAAAACCCCAGTGAACTACCTAATATTTTTATAAACTTCTTTTCTACTTAACTCATTCTGAGTCTACTTTCATGGCTTAAAATTAAGAATCTTGACTGAAAAAATATCTATAATAATGAATCTTACAAATTGGCAAGAAGGAGATAAACAGTTTATTATGCAAATAACAATTTAGAAATAGCTACTAAGTTTTAAATATGATAAAACAAGTTCATATTTTTCCTTTTTCACTTTCTAGTGAAACGATGTTAGCTTGAACTGTGTATTTTGCATGTTTCTTCAAACTCAAAAAAATATATATATATGTATAGAAAACATGTTTTCCCTTTATTATTTTTAATAGTATTATATAATTAATGTCTGTGATTTTCTTTGGAATCAAATTACAGACACTCTCTATGGTTGTTTCAAAATAAACTCAAAATTTTTTTGCCCACTTGTGAATATTGATGCTGTATCTTTTTATTTTATTTTATTTATTTCTTTCCTCTGTGTGTGTGTGTGTGTATGTGTGTGTGTGTAGACAGTAACATTAGTGCTTCAATAAACGTCCTGGCACAAATACTAGAGGCTTTTCTAGAGCATATGTTTTCAGAATTGGACTTGCTACATTAAACCAATTAGTGCAGCAGCAAAACAAAATATATAAAGAAAAATTTGTCGTTTCCTTCCAGACTTTTACTAATTGGCATGACTACATATACATTTAAGAAGAGAAACGTAAGTTATTTGTTTTGTTATGAGCAAGAAAAGTGGCTACAAAGTAACACTCTTGATCACATTTGAGTCTTTCACAATACCAGGGTTTATTTATTGAGAGTAACCTTTTCAAATAATCTAATCATGTACCCATGTAGGTTAACATACAACACACAGAAGGGAGGTACAGAGTCTCATGTGACATAGCAAAGGGATGAAAGTCCTGAGTCTCCAAAGCAAGCTATGTTGACTGGCAGTGTACAGAACCGTGTGTAGGTCCCAAGCCAGTGGCTATGAGGAATCAAAAGCTCAAAGATTTTGGCTCTAACATACCCACTGTGATGCTCTCAGGTCAGGCTTGAGCATCGTCTAAAGTGTTCAGCTTATACGGATCATTACAAGATGGGATCCTCATTCTTGTTGGCTCCTATAGATGGAGGCTGATGTCTGTGATTTGGGGTGTTCCAGTCACACCTTAAGGGTGTTCCCTTCATGTGTCAGTTGACATTACTCTTTGGTACCTAGTCAGACATGAGCAACAGGGGAACAAAGAAATAAGGTCCGGCCTAGAGACAGCTCAAAGAACACCCTAACGGTAGTAGAATTCTGGGTACACATATGCACAGTGGGTAGAGTTATATAGCAGCCAAATATCAATCAAAATGACCTCACTTGACAATCACTTAGGAATGCCTTTGGAACCACCCATCATGCCTCAAATATAATGAAACTTCTGGGATTGTTGTTGTTACAGCACTCTGTTACAGCTCTTATCGCTGAAACTGTGATCCTCCTTGAGGCGTGTTTGTCTTTCTAAATTATACTTTTAATAATTTTTTTCTAAATCTCACTGACCTGTGATTCTTTACTACATCAATGAGGAAGAACTGAGAAAAATGCTAACTACACTTCTGCGTTATTATTCTCCACCCATGATGTTGGGGGTGACACCGAAGTTCAAATTGTCTATTCTTTCTTTTGTGATTATGAGCTATATATTTTACATATAATTTATGTATCATACAATATATAATATATAGTATATCACGTCTATGTGTTGGGAGCCACGCGAGAGAAACAAGATGGCCACGGCTCATGAAGTTCCTGCTTCACTTCCTGGAGATTAGCTGAAAGCCCGCGCGCGCCAACAAAGGAGCCCGCGCGCGCCAAGACACATGCACCACCCTCCCTCCTTACACCACTTCTCCTTACTACCATATACCAATCAGATTGTAACACGCTGTGCCGCCC